>CABFWB010002159.1:24629-97782 GCA_902151455.1 Timema bartmani
CCCCCCCCTCAGTGTAGCAGACGATACACTTGAGCGTCACGCTTTTGTCCTTGGAATGTGCATGTGTATGTCCATCCAGTTATATTATA
Source organism: Timema bartmani (assembly GCA_902151455.1). NCBI lineage: Eukaryota > Metazoa > Arthropoda > Insecta > Phasmatodea > Timematidae > Timema > Timema bartmani. The sequence continues at coordinate 24,719 of CABFWB010002159.1, forward strand.
GAGATCAATGCCTACACACATTCTATGAAACAATCATTGAATTCAATTTTAAAAACTTAAGTGCCACAAAAAAAAAAATATATATATATATAAGGCAAAGAGCAGACATACACAACCATAATTAAAGCCATATTAAAGTTTTTATTGGTAAATTTTAAAATGTAATATAATATACTATATATCATTGTCAAGAAAATAAGATGTTCTCGTAGATTATTTATCTGATTATAGTGGTCTGATCATTTGTTTATGATTGGCTGAACGCAAGCAAACGTAACTACGCACTTGCAAGAGACGGAAAATGTTCAGTTCCGACATAAGATTGTGTTTGCGTTTGTTATAGTGGACAGACAAAATTACTTAGTTGCGTAATTCCTAGTCCGATAAGCGGGTGCATTGGGTTGTAGACCTATTACAGGCAAAAATCTGAGAAAACTGACCAATCTTAAAGTGTCTGTCAATTTATGAATAGTAATTAGTAAGAAATAAAATAAAAGATGTAACATAGAATGTATCCTTGTGTTTATACAGATGTGAGATATAAAATTTGCAGTTTTGGCCTGGCTTATATTCGAATCTCCTGTCATTAAATAATCTAATGTTTCTACTGTAATTTCTTTATTTATTATTGTATCATTGACTTCAAAGCTTTAATACACATTTCTAAACCCAATGTATCAATTAATAAACTAATAACATTGTATTAAAATTAGTACATGTATTTGTGTGTTTGTTTGTTTGTGTGTCTTCTGTGTGTTTATGGATATGTGTGTAGGAGTTATACAGTATCTCCAAAACCAAGATAGCTAGAAAGCTTAAATCCTACTAATACAATATACAAATTAAATATTGTCTGTCTGTGTGTTAATTCAACCAGGCCTAAATCAATGTACAGTTTTAGGAAACATGGACAACTAAAAATTACAGGAATGTAGTGGGATTACTCCAAATACCCCAATAATTCTTATATATTTGAAATTTCTAACTGGAGGCGTCTTAGTATGTTTTCTTGAAAAGTCAAAAAAACAAAAATTGAGTATGGTGGATTCCAAATAGCCGATCGAATTAGGCCAAAAACATTGAAAATGAAGTATTCCTTTTTTAAATCTGTAAACTGTTACAGTATTATGTAACATTAATTTAATTTAAATCATTGACAACCAATTATCAATACTTTGCGACTCTTCTTTCTTTTTTTACTAGCAACAATAAGCAAGAGTTCAAAATATTGTGTATAGAGAAGTTAACCTTTAAAATAAATTTCAGCTTTAGACACATTCTTAGTTTCTATTTCTATTGTGACATTGTGTTACTAGTCAACCTACTTTTAATGTTTTGTAACACAATTTAAAACAATAAATATTTAATATCCAAATATAATTTAAGATATGGTTGCTTTCCCTGTGGTTAATTTGATATAAAACTAGCTGAAATGCCCATTCTTTGAACGGCTGGAGTTCGATTTTAACATTTCTTATATTAACAGCATAGTTGTTGTATTGTGACCTAGGCCTGCTTGCCACATTTCTGTTTTCTACCACACATAAAGGTTGTTTACATTAGTTTTGAAATTTTTAACCTCCTTCCCTTATTTAAACAACTTCTCCTTATAAATTAAAAATTATTGAAATTACTGGGTTCTCTGGAGTGGTCCATTTAGTTTCTTGCCAAATTTCAATTTCAAACGGCAATTGAAGCTTTTCATCTATTATCATTCGCGCATTTCCTTATGTCCCATTTTTAAATTCCAAATTTATTTTTACGTAGTATTTTGAAGTAACCTATGGTGTACAACTATGCCATATTTTGGCCTTCTATCTATTCGATAAGTGGAGAAAATAAGTGGTGAGTGAAGGCTTTTGCTTTTTTATATAGAGAAGATATATCCCCTAGCCACAATTTCACAGTCTCTTTTAAAAATAGGAAATGATCAAACCTTTTTGGTTATATGGAGTGGTCCCTTTAACTTCCTGCCAAGTTAAAGTTTTTACCACCATTGTAAGTAGTTGTTTCTATCAGTTTTTAAACTTTTTACACAACTACTTCCAGTTCACCAACCCGGAACTTGAAATTTCATTGGTTAAGAATGGTTTTATTATCTGGAATGGCTACCCCCTAACCCCCAATACCTCCCCAATTTCTGAATTCCCATTTTGAAATTTTTGTAGTTTTTGTAAGTACCTCTGATGTACGATTATGCCAAATTTTACCCTTTTAGCTATAAGGAAAGTGTTAGAATTAGAATTAGTGAGTAGTTTTTTTTAAGTTTGAACCACCCCGCTCCCCCATTTCCCTAGCATTGAACTTAAAATTTCATAATTTAAGACTGGTTTTATTATCTGGATTAGTACCCTTACCTGCGTGCCAAAATTAAATTTTCTAACTTAAAGGATTTTTTTAAATTAATAGACCCCCATTATTCCACCCCTTCAATTCCTGGATTCCCATTTTGAAATTTGCTTAGTTTTTCTAAGTACGCTCTAATACTTATACATATTTTCAGCCTTCTAGATATTCAGGAAGTAGGATAATTAGTGATGAGTGAGGGCTTTCGCATTTATATATAGAGAAGATAAAAAATAACAAAGCTAGACCTACTTTATAGATTCCCGGTGCTAAGAATGGATACACCAGCTATGCAGTATAATATTATACGAGTACAAAGATATTTCTTAATTTGAATCGATGGATATAGGAAAGTATTGATCTTTAATTTATATTATATATTTATTTTGAGCCAAATTTATTCATCCACTGAAAGTACGCCAACTATCCCTATCCTGAGCTAGTTCTATCCAGTCCACCTCACTACATCCTATCACTTTCAGGTCCAATCTGATGTTATTTCCTCCCATCTGAGTCTAGATCTTCCCAATGTTCGGGAGAGGGGGTAACCACTTAAGAATAAACACACTACACTCGGCCGGGATTCGAGCCTCAACCTCCCCATTACCAGCAAACTATACAAGATGAGCTTGACGTTTATTCCGTGTGTTGGTAATAAGTAAATCTATAAATCATTTGTAAAGACAGTTTTTACTAATGTACTCTTCATTTATACTACTGTACTATTCATTTAACAAATTAATATAAAGTCTGTTCATGATAGGTTTTTTTTTACCTGAATGACAGTTCAAAAATCATATGTTTAGGTTTTAGGTTGCCAACAGTTGTAAAAGATCACTGTTTTGTTATAAATGTTAAGTTCTTTTTAATTACATGTTATATTTTACATTTAAAATAACGTAAACTTAAGTTTTCTTAAACTGTTTCATAACTTTTAATAATTTCTTTTTACCCAATCCGAAACAATATTTTAAACATTATTAAAAGTCCTTATTCTTCGTTTTGGAAGGTTATCTGTGATGTGTAATATAGTGCATACAATAATACCTTTTAATACAGGCATCGTATTTACTTAGAAAAGAGAAAATACCTGTCTTTTTTATGTATGTAATAAATTATTTTGTGATTATTTTATCGTATTTCGAAATATTTAACTGAATAAAATATTTTTATCCACTGCGTGGGTGCATCATTGTAAAATACTTGTTTCCGTCACGTTCAATCACATGGTTTTAATTCGTCGCTCACCATTTTGAAGCTATGGTAGTTAGACCTTTTGTGAAAGTGATGTGAATAATTTTTTTTAATGAGAATAAAACGATAAATAAGCTTTGTGCTCAACCTCAAATAAATATATAACTAATATTGGCCTAAATTACTGTGGACTACAATCAAATTTATACATTACCATACGTTTTCATTACAGCTATCCAAAGTGACAGATGTCAGCTGCTGTTGTAGGGATGTATTAGGAATTATTTCTAATAACTTTTTGAGCTGTCATTCAATTAAATTAAGGTCGTGAATGTATTATAGTTAGGCCTACTGTATTATTATATGTTCATCTAGTAAAATGCTGCTTTATTTAATCTTTGCTAAATGAATCATCTCTACGGTAATAGCATTCAGAATGATATGTGTAAAATGACTTTAGTATACCCATCTGGGATTTGAGCCCAGGTCTCCCACGTGATATGCAAACACGCTCACGATTCTCTGACGGTTTGTTTGTTTCTAATCGTTTTTGTGTAGTGGTAGGTAATTTATTTATGTTCACAGTTTTCAGATGTCAGTCACAAGAAACTCGTGTATAGCCTTAAATCATTGATGTGTACAACCAACACCAACCCCCCTTTCCCCACTCCATTCGTCAACCAGCAGTCCCTTTTACTGCCTCACACAACTAAGTCGGAAAGATAAGGAATATTTTCTAGAAATCACTAAACTAGGGGGCTCAAACTTGGTAGATTTGTATTAAAATGATTCAAGTACAGATTTAAAATATGCGGTAGTAATTTGAGCTAGAAACAAACATAGGTCCTGCCTCCACAAAGGTCCAAGCTCAACTGGCGCTTTGGTGGCCAATGCAGGTATATTTCAGTAATTTTGTGAGAGAAAGAGTTCTAGGAGGGGGTCATTTTATAATTTTTTCCCGTTGAGAAATAAATTCGGCCTATGACGAATTTATCACGTGCATTATTCGCCTTAAGCTATGAATGGAATACGCTTGAAAATAAATGCAAGTAATTTAGAAGTTTCTTGTCTAGCCACAGTTAAATCTGCGCCTAAAATAATTTAAGGGTAACACTAAAAAAGAAAGAGCTATCCAAATGTTGGTCAGCCAAAGGATACATAAAATATAATCCTAGGTAAGAAGGTGGAAAGAGGGGGGAGGTTAAAACCCCTTGGGGTTGGACCCCCCTTAAAGGGTGGTTCATATATACATATATAAGGAATTAATGTTATAGTTTTTTACTTTTACTTCAGTTTTAATTGTATAATTATGTCAGCAACCAAATACTAGTTGTTATTTTAATGTTCACCTTCAAAATGCACTCCTTAAAACTTCCGATTGTAAATTAAGCCCTATCAACATTTCAAACGCCTTTATTCCCCAACATTCAATATTCTATTGGAAAACAAAGGACGTTTCTTCTTGGAATGTGCCGAGTAAATGGGGTACAAAAAAAGGATATAAGATGTTTACTATCACCTGACGAGCTTGCTTAAGGAATTAATAAGATAAAAGCGTAGCTTAAATAAAATAAGCTCTCAGAGAATTTTTAGCTTATGTAAGTAGGCCTACCACCTTTCCCCACCTATTCTTTCAATACATCTACTTACTCAAAACATCATTTTGTATCTATGAAAAGTTTGAAATCATACACAAAATTATAACATCATTGTGCCAGCTATTACAAGATTGTGAAAAATTGTGTGATGAGAAGGGAATGTGGTAATATAGTAATGACCTGTTACTATTATTATAATATTAGTGTTAGTTATATAAAAATACATTTAATTTTTAAAAACAATGTAAATACACGCTTTACACCGGGTTTGTAAAAGAATGAACAACAGAAACTATTTCTTCGAGATACCAAAAGAAGTGAGGGGTGGTTTTTATTATTTTACTACCCCGCGTTTAACTACCTATTTGTTTATATTATGTATAAGTAGGTTACTTATTATGCTATTGTTGAAAGAATGATGAAGGTAGAATGTAGAAGAAATGTACAACTATTCGCGTTGGGTAAGAGTGGAAAACCATTTAAGAAAAACTACACTCAGCCAGGATTTAAACCCTGACGTTCCCTTCACTGACTTAATGATCTTGATCATGTGCTCACTGGTGTGGGTTATAATAAGGTAAATGCTGCTACTATTAACAGTTATTATATTTGCTTATGTGTAAGTTTTAGGATAACAATATTATTACATGATTTTGTTTATAAAATAAATTATTATTTTTGAACATATCAAGAGAATAAAGAGAAAATATAGTAATTATGAAAAAATTCGCTCTTGGTATGATAAATATTGCCTCTAAACCCAAAAAACTGGATCTGGAAATTTTGTCTGTCCCTCGGTTTGTCTCTCAATAGTCTAACTAGTGTCACAACCGACACGGTTTGATGGGTTTTTTTCTAACTTGATATTTAGACATTATGGTATAACCTTTAGCCGTTTTATTTTTATTTTTATTCTATCCCTTAAAATAAAGGTTGTTTATTGAGTGTTTTTTTATTTCAAAAATAACTATAATTTTTGTTTAAATGAGTATTGGAGCGTATTTAAAATGACAAATAATACTGTATACCGTACCTATTTTTTGTGAGAAAGTTCAGTTACAAGTAGTTTACTAACGACTAATTTTTAAAATTAGATGTTTCTTGAAGGTTGCTCTACAATTTTGTTTAAAATGTATTTTATAGGTGTGTTTTAAATTATAAATAGCACTGTATACTTTTTTATCAGAGGGGGAAAAAAATATCTATAGGTGGTTTACATATTGGTACTATTATTTTTTAAATGTAATATATTTTAAAAATGACTTTAAGCTTTTTGTTAAAATTGGATGTATATCAATGTAATCAATATAATCAATAATGTATAAATATAATTCCCACCGAATGTGCTCATACTCCAATTTCAAATATATAAACTGTTGCACCTTAAACTTTTCGATTTTAGAGGGCTAGTTTCGTGTGTGATGTAAGTTCAAAGTTAATTTTCTCAAAATTTTCAGAAGAACCATTTTGCATAGCCATCTAGTATTTTGTAGGCATCAAGTACTATAATCCCCACTAAGTGTGCTAGTGCCACAATTTCAAATATATAAACTGTGGCACCTTGAACGTTGCGATTTCAGTTTTGTATGTGTGATGTAAGTTCAAAGTTAATTTTCTCAAAAATTACAGAAGAACCAGTTTTCACAGCTACGTAGGATTGTTGTAGGCATCAAATACTACAATCCCCACCAAGTGGCCTTGTGCCGCAATTCAAAATATTGAAACCATTGCACCTTAAAAATCTCTAGAGCTATGTACATGTGTGATGTAACTTCAAAATTAATTTTCTCAAAATTTCCAGAAGAACCAGTATTCACAGCTATGTAGGAGTGTCGTAGGTATCAAATAATAAATCCTCATTATGTTTGCTCGTGCCGCAATTTCAAATATAGAAATTGTGGCATATTGAGATGGTGATGAATAGTGTTATTTTCAAGTGTAATGTAATTTCCAAGTTAATTTTCTCAACATTTCCAAAAGAACCAGAGCTTGGTATTTATATTTTACTATTTTAATATAAATTTCGTTATTGTTTACTTGATTAAATATTTTTTATATTAATTCATTATTATTTTATATAATTATCACATTTTTTCTCTCTACCGCCCTTTTTCATTAATTTATTTTTGTAAGGGTGATACATTTTGCTCTCTTGTGCTTTTACAAGATTTTTCTTTAGCTTGCTAAATATTTCTCTAAAAGGTGGACGTGCATCACCACCGCGGTTCCCACCTCTCGTCACGACCCTTCATCATAACTTCTCTTGATAATCCATCTTTCTTTGACCTAATTGTGTGTGTGAGTGTGTGTGTGAAGTTTAGTTTAATTTATTTGTTAGAGAGACATAATACATACATTTTCATAGACACAGAGAATACAAATACCAACATTAAAGTTCTAAAATGTAAGTTTGACCTATAACACATGAAGAAAAATTAGCAACTGAAAGATGCGGGGAAAAATTTTGTGTGTGAAGTGAACATCAAATCAAGACCACGTCAAGTTCATCATCCCAACCCCATGTAAGCCTGCTTGGGTTACTGCTTCACTGGATCTTCAGCACCAGTTAGGATGTCATCAGATATGTTTACTTGCGCACAAATTCAATTAAATCAACCAGGTTCCACAGAAAATTCTAGACAAAACCATGTTCCCGTGTAGCAAATTCTCTTGACATGGATTAAAATATAAATTTTGGCACTTTAAGTTGTAGAGCTTAAATAATTATTATAGTCATGGTTTTGCATTATTAGAATTGAATATATTACACGTTTTCTGTGGCGCATTCTATGAGGTATTTTAGAACTCTACTTGGGCTCTGGTGATTTCTATGATTATTTTTTTTAAACTATACTCGCGCGTTAGTTAAATTCATTTTTCTTATGTTGGTTAAAAAGCGTTACTTTATTGTTTGTGTGGAGCTTTTCAGCCCGCTCTCTTTAAGATGTTTACAAAACAATTTTTAAGATTTTTTGTTCAACCACCTTTGTTGAGCAAAGTAAATAATTTTAATCTTTCTTACAATAGTTTTGAACGAATAAACAAAGGTTTGTTTCTGTTTTTTAAATTTATAATATAATTATGACTAAAATATTTAATTACCCATCTCAACTGCAAAAAAAAACAAAAAAACCTTTCAATGTGTGCTACCACTATATTGTGATTTTAGTAGGAAACCTGTTTTGGAATGCCTTATTTCATACCAGGCTAGAATCCTACAGTGTAATATTATTTTGGTAGGATTTGGATATGGAATATTGCAAACAATGAAGTAATATTGAAAGAGGCAATGATGGCAGTTATATAAAGGTGTAACGCCAACATTCTTTCATCGATGTGAAGCGTGGGTTTTTCAGGAGAAAAACAAGATCAAGGTGAATGCGATTGGAATGAGATAGCTAATAAATATATTTGGAAAATCTAAGAAATGTGTTTTAAAGGGAATCCTATATATCAATGTAATAAAACCGTCTTACATTGTTTGGACATGTTGAGAGGATGATTGTGGGTCGAGTATCGAAGCAAATTTATGAAGGTATAGTGTGTGGATCAAAAGAAAGTATTAGTGCATGTGAGATGTGGCTCAATGTTGATGAATGTGTGAAAAAATTAATAAAAGAACATGCATGACTCGGTGTGTGGATGCTGTTGAAGTGAAGGGAGTATGCAAGGAAATGGAAGTGTGGAGAAAATTAGTGAGGAGGGATTAAGTATGGAAGTTTTTTAAAAGCTATATCCACAGTTTCTTGTTCAGACATACCCTGTTAGGGAACGGTGTAATTAGGTATGTATGTTTTAACACTCAAAACACTTGAAATATTAAGATTAAGGCCTACGATTATTGGTTTAATGAAGCTTTCCACATCATTAGTGGGTGTTTCCATGAGTGTAATAATTAGGTTTAACACAGCAAATTACAACTTGGTTACAGTAGGGGGGCCTAGTCATCTTAAAACTCTAATTTACTATCTGGTGAATGAATTATATTTTTTTAAATTAATTGTATAATATTAGTTTATATGGTATGGAGTAAACTAACCAGACTTAACAAAGTGTTTTTAAGTTGTTATGTCTAAAATATTTTAAAGTTTATTAAGAGTTTTAGGTGTTTTCTAAAATGTCATGTAATAATGTCTGAAAGGAAGTAATAGTCATGTTTAAATTCAAATAAGGTAGGCCTATTTTATTTAGTTTACTTTCATAAATGTAGAAAAAAAAATCCTTCCAATCTAAATCTGTAGTTAGTAGGTGCAAGAGTGTGCTTGACTTTCATCTTTAATCAAGCCTCATTTCATTATTTATTTTATTCTCTTGAATCCCTAAATTACCAAAAATTAGTGGCTGGCTATTTTATCTTGCTAGGTGGAATTTCAAACTCTAGAATAACATTTTTGATGTTTTTTGTGTGCACATCGTATTACACATTCAGGCTATCCTCATGTTTAAACTAATGTGATAAGGATGAAAGTAGAATTTTGAGGAAATGTACCCACATTTAAGCGGCGAAAGAATAAGAAGCCATTTAGGAAAAACACCAAGTACCAGGATTCAAACCCCGATCCCATCATCAGCAAACCACTATATTGTGAGAGTAACACCTTAAAACATGTGAACACTAAAGTAGGTTTAAGGTGTTTTTGATGAAGATACTTCTGCTATAGCAGGGATACAGTGTTTGGCGTCTTACTAATTGATGAGATAAAGGGGCACACTTGTTAGACCGAGATGGAAATACTTTTTTCATGAATCATTTTCCATTTACTTAAAACATTATGAATGCAATTGAGATATCACAAGATTTAAAATATACTCTTCAGTTTAATTTTTCCTAGGACTTGTATTAATTTAACTTATTTGAAAAATGACACCTGAACACGGGAATTAGAACCGGGCGCTTTGGCTGAGCGAGCCAATGCTCTACCACTGAGCTATCCAGGATTTGTCCCATGTTCAGGCTCATTCTTCTCTCATAGTTTAAGTCTGAATCTGTTATGGAGGTAAACCCGCCTCGGTGGCGTAGTTAGCTAACGCGACAGTAGTGTTGGGCTAGACCGCAGAGGACGGGGAGATCGAGGTTCGAATCTCGGTTGGGTGAACTGGGGGTGGTTTTTCCTAAATGGTTTTCCACTCTCCCTCCACGCAAATGCGGGTTCACTTCCTTTATATTCAACCTTCTCAATTCCTAGCCCATTAGTGTAATTAGTACTTAAGCGTATAACCCGAAAGGGTAGTAAGACGCGGTGCTATTATTATTATTATTGTTGTTATGGAGGTACACAAATCACCAGCTACATTTGAGCTCTCGGATAAGTACCACAGCCATCTTTGACTCAAGAGGGATGCTATGCTGCCAAGTATACAATACAAGATTGTAATTAGAGCAATTTTAAATGAATATCAACACACAGACTACAAATCAGGGTAATTACAGGAATGTCCTTATGTAGGAGATCATAGTTCATTTACTAAGATGGGGGTTCAATCTCCTTCCTACCTCCACCTCACCTTGAAAGTAATATTAATAAGGTACTTTTGTATTTCTTCTTCATGTTATAACTCTTATAACTCCATTTGTATTGAAAAAAAATCTTTAAATCATTTTGAGAGAAGAGCCTTAACATTTAAAAACAACAATATCTTGCTATCAGACTTCATCACAAACCACCAGAGGTACAACACCCCTTCCCCCTTAAAAGTTTCCGAGTTTAGCTGTACATCCTTACCACACTAGGTCTGGATCAAAAAGCCATTCTTGTAGAAATTCAAAGAATAATTATACCGCAAGAACTAATTTATTAATGTATTGATACATTTTAAGCATAGCAACAGTGAATATTTTGGTAAACAACAACATAGAATAAAACAATGATGACAGGATCTAGGATCTCCTTAAACTGAGTTGGATACAGGATCTAGGATTAACATAACAGAATAAGGTTCACACAAGTCTTTGGCGAGTGATTAATTGTTCATTGTTCTGTCTTATTTAAACAATTCTTCCGTGTGTGTTAATGTGCTCAGCCATGAGTAGAGAGTAAACATGGTAAACAAAAGTACATATTATATACAAATGTCCCCTACACAAAATAACGTGCTGCAGCTCACAATCTCAGCACAAAACCTAAGGTAGAAAGAAACTTTTAGAAAATATAGAAATTTATTTTGCATTCAACCTTTCTGTGGTATTGTGGCAAATCCATAAGTTAGGTTTACAAAACTATACCTATATTTTTCTTCAAATGTGGCTCTCCCCAAATAATTAATTATTCCATGGTAATATAGCCCTTAGTTAGATGTGGATGTTGTACTTGTTTGTTTATGAGGTTTTTCATTTTTAAAGATTCTTTTTCTCTCTTTTGAGCCTAAGGCTTGGATTAAGTCAAGCTGGGTGTTTAATTCTAATCCATAAAAAAGAGCATAATATCCATTAAATTCCATCACATCAGAAAAGTGTATCAAATGCTAGATTATACTATTTTTATAAAAGTAATCAAGATGTGAGGTTAGTTCAGCACAGTGCTACCTACTGCTGGTAGGCCTCTGGGCACTAAGTTATATCAGTACATAACCTAATATTTCAAATAATGTTTTATCCCAAATATTGAGAAAAGAGGATATGGTAACGGGTACAGCAGACATTGATCATGGCAACCTTTGTAATTTTAATAAGTACCTGTTGATGAATGTATGTTGGAAGTCCCAAGAGGGAATAACATTGTTTACTTTTCTAGCTTCAACTGCACAACTCTGTCCACCATCACTACATCGATGGCTGCATTGGTCTACAAGTATTGAAAAACTGTCCCACCAAGAAGAGGTCATTGACACTACAACTGAGGACAAACAGGTCACTAAAGGTATGACAAGTGTGACACTACAACTGAGGACAAACAGGTCACTAAAGGTACAGTAAGTGTGACACTACCTCTGAGGACAAACAGGTCACTAAAGGTATGACAAGTGTGACACTGCAACTGAGGACAAACAGGTCACTAAAGGTATGACAAGTGTGACACTACAAATGAGTTACTATGATAGGTGCTTAATACTAGTGGTTTAACATGAGCAGAAATCAGACAAATTATTTACAAGGTGATTGGTCAACATCAGTAGTGCAGCTTCTCGCCATTCTCAACCAAAGTCAAGGCTTAGTCTCTTACTATAGCATTTCAAAGTGCAAGTTTAGCACTTTACTAGTTTTTTTATCCTTCTTCTGGGCTAATGCATATGCAGATTCTCTCATTTTTCCTTAACTATTCCGGATGAAAATATTTTAAATTTTAGCCACAAGTATGTTTAAAAAAAGACTGGGTATCTGCATTTTCTTTTTAAGTTAAATCGACAACTCATGAACTGCAGTTCCTGGCTAAAGACAGGTGAGAACTGGTCCTAAAATTATTGAATGGCAGCCAAGGTGTGAAATTTAATCAACCTGCTTATTTTTTTGCAGATGTAATTGCCAGAGTGAATGCTCAATTGGAACAGCAGACCCAGGGTAGATTATTTGCTGTGGTTCACGCAGGTGGGAAACAGTTCAAGGTCACCCCGGAGGACATCATTATTGTAGAGGGCTATTGGCCCCCACAGTTTGGAGACGTTATTACCTTAGACAAGGTAACGCACTATTAACATCATACAATTGTTGTAGAACAATGTTGCAAATTACACGACGACGACGATAATAATAATAGCCTTTATTTATCTGGCAAAGTTAAGGCGTTAGTTAGCCTTTTCTTCCACTTAACCAGTGTTGAATACAACTTACACTATCACATTTATTGAAATACATTTTAATAAAGGAATATTCAAAAAAGTAGTAAAACATTCACACACTCATTCATACACTCATTTAAAGCTCAAGTAGTTTCAAGAACTCAGTTTAGCTTATTAGACAATATAAATCACTTAACCGCGCACTTGAAGGGGAGTCTAGATGTTAGATGACGAGTAGAGTTATCTAGTTTGTTCCAAGCCTGTGATGCCAGGACAGTAAAAGAACGAGCATATGTTTGAGATCTATGTATGGGAATAGACATCTGTAGAGTGGGTTCTGATCTGGTAGCTCGGCTGTGTTTATCCTTCAGAAATATGAACCATGAGGAGAGGTATTGAGGCTGAGATGTTGATAATATTTTGTGAAGCAATACTAATAAGTGTAGCCTTCTCCTTTCATTTATTACTAACCAACCCAGTTTATTAAAATAATTAGAAATATGGTCATGCCGTTTTAGGTTGAATATGTATTGAACACATGTGTTTTGTAGTCATTGTAGTCGTTCTGCTAGATCATCTCTTAAGTCATTGCATACTACGTCACAATAGTCAAAGTGTGGCATTATTAAACTCTAGACAAGGATAATTCGTACATTTTCTGGGAGAAAATTATTTAGTCTTCTCAGTGAATGTAAGCAGGCATACACTTTCTTGCAAATCGAAGTTACCTGATCTGTCCAATTAAGATTTTTATCAATAATCACACCAAGGTTTTTAGTAATTGTTGTTAGTTGTACTGTGGCTAATAATAATCGTATGTCAGTCAGCAAGGAATGGTCCACATTCAGTAGTAGTCTGTTTGTTCCTATAAGAATGGCTTGAGTTTTATCAGGGTTCAATTTAAGTCCATTTTTTTTCAGACCAAGCATTTATTGCATCTAAGTCAATATTTATTCGTTGTATGGCTGTATTTATTGAAGAACGGTCAGTGGAAATATATATTTGAAGGTCGTCTGCATACATGTGATATTTACAGTATGACATTGAAGAAGTGATATCGTTCACATATATAGAAAAAAGCAATGGCCCTAAAACTGAGCCCTGTGAAACACCAGCCTCAACTGGGCGCCATGTTGAGAACGTGTTGCCTATCATAAAACTTTGCTGACGACCATGCAAATATGATCTCATCCGCTGTATACTGCCTGGAGAGAAATTGAATAGTACATGCAATTTTGCTAATAGAATATTAAAATCCACAGTATTAAAAGCTTTTGAAAAATCTAATAATATAAGAACTAAGACGTGTTAACTCGCACTTATCCTTGGCTAGTCTAATATCGTCTGTGACATTTATCAACGCGGTACATGTACTATGATGTGATCTGAATCCTGATTAATAGGCAGTTAACAAATTGTGTTTGTTAATGTGTCGGTAAATTTGTTGATGCACTAGGAATTCTAGTGCCTCAGAAAGGGACGGAAGTATACTTATAGGTCTAAAGTCATGTAAATCTTTTGCTAGTCATTTTTTAGGTGCTGGCGTAATAAGTTTCCACAGTGCGAGATACTGTCCGGTCATGAAACTACATCCTAGGGGTATGCATAGGGCTGTGGTATCGAAAGAAAAGTATGGATACTCTACTCATTAAAATTATCAGAAGAAAAAATCGATGCCATATTAGTATCAAAAGAAAAGTATTGATAACAATTGGGATCGAAACAAACACAAACTTATCTAATTCGTCTGCTTGGGGCATGCTTGAGTTAACTTGAGTACATTGAGCTCTACAAAAGCTTCTTTTGTTTAGTTTGTGATGACCTTGCTCATTGATAAAGGAAGGGGTAGTAGACTGGTCGCCACTCGCCTGTTCAGGCATCGGGCTATATTGATAAACAAAGATGAAAGAACAGCTATGAATTATGACGAGTTAATAGAGATTTAATGCTAGATTTGCTTCTTGCTTATCATGAAGAAAATGAGAGAGAATTGAGAAATAGTGTCATTTGTTCGTCCTCCACAGTCCATCCTAGTAAACATTAATATAATTCCAGCATGAGTGAAAATAACAAAAACGTTTCTTTCGATATCAATCTGATACCAAAGTGTGAGTATTAATATCAGTAAAAGTATCAAAAAAAAGTATTGAGTAAAAAAATACTTGTATCGAAAGGAAAATATTGATATTAGTAAAGTAACTTTTTTTCCCTCACATCCCTGGGTGTACAAAGCTTTGACTTGGCTTTGAAACAAATATTAGCTTCAACTTTTACCATTCTGAGCTGTTATATACATTAAAAATCAATATTCACATGAACAAATCTGAATTGAATTGAATGTTGTGGTAAGAACTTGATTTACCAGATTAAAACAATTTTAGTGCATAAAGTTACATATATAACCAGAGTATTATATTTTTTCAAGAATTAAACAAACTAAAAATATTTTAACTTCAATTCGAGTTTGCTTTGAATTGAAAAAGTGGACTTTGCACACCCCTACAGTATATCCCCAGTCCAGGGGACCAAATAAATTGAAGCCTGCTCCTCAGATGCAGATAGGTGTACCAATTTATCATGTGTAACCTATTCATTACAACACTATTGTAGTGTTATCACTAGACATAAGCTTTGTTAACTATGCCTAGAGATCCTGGCTTGTGGTAAATAAAATGATTCGATTTCATTAAATAAAAAGTTGTATTTCGGTATTAGAAAGAGGTAAATAAAACATTTCTTTTAGGTTAAAAATTATAATAAATCTATGCAACAAATAGAAAGATTACAGCTAAAATTTTAATACACTGAACAGTCCAAATATAGGCGTTGAAAAAGATAGGGTTTAGCTTGCGTAAACATCGCTAATTTTTCTTATTATTCTTTACTTTTAAATTTGCCTTTGGTCACAAAATTGCCCTTGTAATAATCTGTTCGGTTACATCTTTTACCAATGTTATTTGACTAAGGGAACTAAATTTCCTAGGCTGAGGGAATTATTCTTTGCTATTGTAATGCTATTGAAATTCGAATTTAAATTAACAAAATTGACTATAACTCTCATTTAAAAGGTCATGTAGTGAATTTCACAAAAATGTTGATAAAACAGATCTCGTGAAATTTTGGTGTAGCTAATGATGTCATGTTATGAAGGTACTGCTGGTGGGAGCATCTGACTTCACTCTTATTGGTCGGCCCATCCTGTCCCCAGAGTTGGTCTGTGTGTCCGCAACTGTCATAGAGAAGTCTCTGTCTCACATCAAAACACACTTCAGAAAGAAGAAGAGAAAACAATACATGAGGATCAATTGTGAGTGATTGAGAGTACCATTACTCTTGTGATACCTGTCGCTTGAGAACCTCTAGTGGAATCTTACCAGCCATGATATAATGTAGAGTCTGTTCATGATAGGTTTTTACCTGGATGACAGTTCAAAAATCATATGTTTAGGTTTTGGATTGCCAACATTTGTAAAAGATAACTGTTTTGTTATAAATGTTAAGTTTTTTAATTACCTGTTATATTTTACATTTAAAATAACGCAAACTTAAGCTTTCTCTTACTATTTCATTACTTTTAATAATTTATTTTTATCCAACTCAAAACAATATTTTAAAAATAATTAAAAGTACCTATTCTTCGTTTTGGAATGTTATTGACTATGTGTAATATAGTGCATACATCAATACCTTTTAATACAGGCATCGTATTTACTTGGAAAAGAGAAAATACTTGTCTTTTTTATGTACATAATAAATTATTTTATTATTATTTATATTATTTCAAAATATTTTTATCCACTGCGTGGGTGCATCATTGTAAATAACTTGTTTCCGTCACGTTCAACCACATGATTTGAATTCGTCGGTCGCCATTTTGAAGCTATTTTTGTTGTACCTTTTGTGGAAGTGCTGGGAATAATATTTTTTTAAGTGGAATAAAACTATAAATAAGCTTTGTGTCCAACCTCAAATAAATATATAAATAGTATTTGCCGAAATAACTGTGGTTAACTATCACATTCATATATTACCATCTGTTTTCATTACAGTGATCCAAAGTGATAGATGTCAGCTGTTGGCGTAGGGATATATTAGGGACTATTTCTAGTAACTTTTTGAGCTGTCATCAAAGTAAACTTAAGTCATGAATGAATTATAGAAACACTGTATAATAATGTAAAGTAATTGTATAAAAATGAGGTGGCCCAATGGCTAAATAATTTTCTAGTAAAGGAAATTGATAGAACTAATGAAAAAGGAAAAATAAACTACTAAGAGTAAATTTGATGAAGAAAGCCCACCTAGGGAAAGAGGAAAAATGTGGGAAGAATCCAATGCACAAAGGTGACATCTTCTTCCTTTCTTCTGTCTTCTATAGTAGAAGTAGTCACACACACATTTTAACACAAATAGAATAATATTTTGGCACTGTTGCCTTTATCAAACACAAAGAAGAAAGTAAAAATAGAACTAACACTGGATTACTCCATTCGGAATTTAAATTTAATTTCGTGTTAAAATGTGTGTGTGACTACTTCTACTATAGAAGACAGAAGAAAGGAAGAAGATGTTACCTTTGTGCATTAAATTCTTCCCACATTTTTCCTCTTTCCCTAGGTGGGCTTTCTTCTGGGCCTAACCTAACTCTTCTTTCAGATTGGCTTCCTTCACTATCAATTACTTTACATTATTGTAGTGTTTTTACACTGTCTTATCATACATTTCAAAGCCATTAGGCACTAATTCATTTTACAGGCATGATATAAGTGATTCATACCATTCTCTATGTTAAATAACCTTGACATATTATGTGCCTAGAGATTAATGTGTGTAGTATCATAACAAGTGGGAGTGGTGGATTATACATAAGGATGAGTTACATACCTGTACTCAACACAAGACATTGTTAGAATGATCAAATTTTGTAGATTACGGTGGGCAGGACATGCAGCACAAATGGAAGAATCTATAACCATGTAAAACTGATGATAATATACCAGTGGGAAGACCTAGACATAGATGGAAGGATAACATTAGAATGGAGCTAGGGTGTAATGAGGTGGACTGGATAACTATCTCAAGACAGGGATAGGTGTTGTACTTTTTGTTAGTGCTGGAATGAACTTTCATGTTCTTAATGCGATAGAGTGTCATAACAAGATGTAGACTATAAAATATAGGGATGTGCGAGATGAGAAAAAAATATCTCTATCTCAACTCGAAAGTTAAAAACAAATCTAAAAAATTTGAGAAATTTGAAAATAAATAAATGAAAAAGCAAATATCTGCCCTAAAAAATGTATAAACCAAACTGAAAATTTATTATTTCCAATAACACCGTAAAGTCCTGAAAATAGGTTGCACTTTTTCCCTCGAAACAGCCAACAACCTACACTAAGAAATCCTTTGGTTATAAATACTGTATTTCAATATCAAACTTTGACATTATAAACTGTTAGTAGTATAGATCGCAACTATCACTATTTAATAAATTGGATTTAAGATTTGGATTAGTACTATGTACTATCACCTCACCAGAGGTGCACTGGTGTAGCTATGGCAGTTCCCCACCCTTTCAGTGTGTCCTTGCATTCCACGGCTACTCCAGGCTGCCACCTTCACCACCACCCCTAATCCATTCAACTTTATTGCTTACTACTAAAAAAAAGACACGCTATCACCGATGTACTCTCCAATGAATGGTGCCGAGTTTAGAGTCACAATCTCTGTGTTTTATTAGAATGTTGTCAAAGGACGAGAGCTTGAAGCCCTGTCAAAGTATAATTTTTCTGTGTTACCTCAGGAAATCATTATTTACAATAAATTGTGACATTTTTATTATAGCTTATTTATTATTGTATAAATATATACAAATATTTTCTTCCTTATGTTTAAAAAAAATATAGCCTTTTTTTTCCCCTCGGTGACAGTTTTTGTGGTAGCTACTTAAGCTAATTATTTAAATACATGAAATAAAGAGGTTAGAATTAAAATAAGTGCACAACTATTTGTTTGTACAGAATATAGAAAAAACAAAGTGAAAACAGCACACTTTGTTCTGGGTGATAAGCTATTTAAAAAAAATTGGAACCATCTTAAGAAAAATTTAATGATTCAGAAAAAGGTGGTCAAAGTTGCTGAAAAATTCCAATTTTAAAAATTTTATTTCAATGAATTAAATTTACACACTGTAGACTACTTTACTTTACAAATACTGTTAACTTTTTTAATAAATAAAATGATAGAATATTAGGAAAATGGTAGAGCACAAATAAAAGTAAAAACACTAACACATATTTACACACACTTCGATATTTCGATGTTATTATAGAATCTTCCTCAGGAAGTAGTAGTAATTAGACTGAACAGGATGTTGTCTTCAGTGATGCCCTTTGTTAACCTATAT
This sequence comes from Timema bartmani, assembly GCA_902151455.1. Taxonomy (NCBI): domain Eukaryota; kingdom Metazoa; phylum Arthropoda; class Insecta; order Phasmatodea; family Timematidae; genus Timema; species Timema bartmani. The sequence continues at coordinate 43,976 of CABFWB010002159.1, forward strand.
CTTTAACATTAGCCTGTTAAATGAAACTTTTTCTCTTGCATTGAAACAATCTGTTGTCATACCTATTTATAAAAAAGGGGTAAAAACAAATGTTTGTAATTATTGACCAATTTCTCTCTTAAACACTTTCTCTAAAGTATTCGAGAAAATCATACTTGACCATACTTTCCACCACCTTAAAAATAAACTTTCAGATAATCAACATGGCTTTATAAAAAATAAATGTCACTAATTTAGTAGAATTTCTTGGGCATGTTGCCACTCAAGTCTCTGCCCAAGGTCAGGTTGATGCTATTTATTTTGACCAAAGTAAGGCATTTGACATTTTGTCAGCATAGTATTATTCTCTCTAAACTTGATAATTTTGAACTTTCTCACTCATATGTAAATTGGTTCAGCAGTTATTTGCATAAAATATCATTCAATATTAAAATTGATTCTCACACCTCAAATACATTTTTAGCACCCTGTGGCATACCACAGGGTTCTAACTTGGGTCCTCTTCTCTTTAATGTGTTTATTGATGACATTGGTAAATATTTGAGCTCATCTAGTTATTTACTCTTTGCTGATGTAAAATTATTTAAAACTAACTTCTCTTTAATGTGTTTATTGATGACATTGATAAATATTTGAACTCATCTAGTTATTTACTCTTTGCTGATGATGTAAAATTATTTAAAATTACCAAATCAATTGCAGATTGTATAGAGTTACAAAATGATGTAAATGGTATTCTACAATAGTTCTTTTGAAAATGGAATGTCTTTTAATAAATCTAAGAGCAAATCTATATCTTTTACTAGGAAAAACTAATCCTTTATTTTTTACTTTTAAATTGGGCAATGAAAACATAGTTCGCACCTTTATATTAAAGATCTTGGTGTTTATTTTCACTCATGTTGAACATGTAATTTCCCAATCATTGAAATTACTTGGACTTATTAAATTTATTACGTCATAATTTAAGAAAGTTGACTGTTTTTTATGTCTGTACAAAGCCCTGGTTAGATCTAAGTAAAGAATATGCTACTGTTATATTCTTATCATTATTGTACTGTATTGGCCCAAAAATAAGCCGCAATTTTTTCCAAGAAACGGCTCTCATAAAACTCTAATGCGGCCTATAATCGCACTCTTAGCACATTCAATTTTGTACTTATAGGATACGCATGTTGTTGAATCGATATATATTAAAAGTTAATAGCCACCACTTTTAAAAAATAAATGAACCTTGATAGTTGGCAAAATTATTTAAAAATAGATGAACCATGGCAGTTGGCAAAATTATTTAAAAATAGATGAACCATGGCAGTTGGCAAAGTTATTTAAAAACAGATGAACCATGACATTTGGCAAAGTTATTTAAAAATAGATGAAGAATGACTATCTTATTTGTGTGTACAATATTTGAGCCATAATGGCTGCCAAAAATAAAATTAGTTTCTTCAGCGCATTTTATCAGCAATATATCCTTTTGGTAAAGGGAGCTTTAATATTTCGAGCTAGATTTTGTTTCAGTATGTTTGTCAACATTTATTCTATTGTGAGAACAATAATTTAGTGTGTGTGATGAATAATTTTTCGTTCCTCTCAAAGTGTCTCACTGTTAGCCTATTTTTTTCACTGATCACATTTTAAGTGTGTCATTATTTTAGTAATTTCCAAGTGATCTCATTTTTAGTAAGAATAACTTACCTTTTTTTCCCCCAAACTATTTAATTTTGAGTATGAATAACTTACTTTTTTATTTCTAAGTGACATCATTTTAAGTGTAAATAGTGAAGGTTTTTATCTCTAAAAGTGATTTTATATATTTAAGTTACCTAATTTTAAGTGTGGGCACCTACCGATAAATAATGTTTCTTTTCAAATGATTTAATACACACTGATCATATTTAAGTGGGAATATTGTTTTTTCCCTAAAATTGGTTGAAAATTTAGGGTGCGGCCTATATTCGGAGGCAGCCTATTTTTGGGCCAATACATTAATACTTTATGTTCAATTTGTTTACCGTCCATCCTTTAGTAATGTATCAATTTCACTCAAATATCTAGTATAGTTGTATTGTATAGGAAGAACCTCATCTGGAAAAACAATTTCTACTTTCACATTTTTCATAACAGTGCCAGCAGATTGTGTGTGTGTGTGTGTGTGTGTGTGTGCGTGTGTGTGGTGGGGGCGGGGGGCAGAGGGGAGAATCATAAGAATTTTTTTTTAAAATGGCCCCCTACGCCAAAGAAGTTTTGGAAAATATTTGAAAATGATTTGCCTTTAGAAGCTAGTTGAAGTTCAGTGTTTCCTTCTCCGCCACACATCCAAATAAATGTATCTTACATTTGAGGGTATTGCAGGTCTTACTGCCTAACTGGTCTATCTGCAACAAATATTATGATTGATAATAAGGATGCCTATAATATTTAAATTTACAATATTCTGATCTATTTTTTGCATATTGTTACTGCTTTTAACCACTCTTTTATTATTTGTTATTAATGCTATTTTTTATTCTTATCATTATTAATTACTTTTTTTCATAATTATTCATCAGTATGTACCATTATTTAGCCATTTTTGTTTATCATATTTTCTCATGTAATTATATGTATTTATATGGTACTTGTGTACTTTTCAGTGCTGGCCTGTTATAAATCTTACGACTGTTGGCCAGAACTATAATAAAGGAAATTGAAATTGAAAATTATTACTATAAGCACCGCGTCTTATTACCTGTTTGGGTTGTATGCAAACTTTTCTTACTAAACCATTAAGAATTTAAAAGAGCCAAAGAATATAATTACAGGAGAGGAGCAGTTTTAATTATTAGGAATATCATAGCTTTCGATATATACGTTGTGATATATCAATTAATGATAAATATACCGTTATACTACAGAAAATTGCCATCCCTAGTCTAAATATTATATAAAATCAATTGTTTGTCTAGAATCGATTAATGTATTCTGACAATCTCACTTAACTTTTACTTTTAAAAAAGTGTGTCATTTATGCGAAGATAGATAATGGATCTATAAGAAAATAATAAAAAAACATATTTAGGCACTATTGAGTTCACTATTTCCAATGTATGTTTAATTGTTAAGCATGTTGTTTGTCTTTATTAAAAATATACATTTTTTTTTTGCGATCTTATTAAAATAAATTATAATCCTTCAATGATGATTAAAGTTGATCAAAGGTTAACTAGGCCTAATCGGTTTATTTCACATATTTTTTTAGAAACTTAACTCATTATAACAACAATTTTAAAAATAACTAAAGACACTCAAATTTTGATTGATTTGATTTCTAAACAATAATATGAGTATAGATTGTTTAATTTGGCTGGATTTCAACCTGTATCTTGCGAGGGGGTTGATTAAAATTGAAAGCATGATTGAAATAAATCTCAATTTACAGTTTAGGCCTATATTGTGTTATATAGGTCTATTTGTAAATCATTAAAATTTCTAACAATTTGCTAGGATTCAGATTCGAGATTCGAAAATAAAATGTAGATTCAGATTCGAGATTCGGATTCGAGAAATAGTGGATTCGACTCGTCTCTAATAAATATAAATACTTTTAGAAAAAGAGTTAATGAATTGAAATATTGGTTTTTAAATTAGAAATAACACTTAAAAGAAACACAGTTTAAAAATAACAACACTCAAAAAACAAATATAGGGCCTAATATAAAAAATAATTAAAATTGTTTCAACACTCATGTCGTTAAGAACATTAAAATTACACTAACAATTATAAAAAAGGTAATAAAATGAATAATGGCATGATGGCTTGGAAATGTACAATAAGACAGTGTAGAAACACTGCACAATAATGTAGGGTAAGTGATAGTGAAGGAGTCAACCTGAAAGGATAGTTAGGTTAGGCCTAGATATAAACAAACACACTTCTCTCCATTTCTTCAGACACTTTTACACTTACCATTTTTTCAAAACTTCCACAGTAGCACGTTGTTTTGAATTTTCAGAAATATTACTTTTTCATTAATGTCTCTTCATATGAAAAATACATATTTCTGAAAATTCAAAACAATGTGCAACTGTGGAAGTTTGAAAAAGTGGGAAGTGTAAGAAGAAATAGAGAAGTTGTTTGTTTATATGTAGGCTTAACCTAACTTTCTTTTCAGGTTGGCTTCCTTCAATATAACTTTACATTATTGTAGGGTGTTTCTACACTGTCTTGATAAAAAGTTAATAAAATTGACGTTTTAATAAGCTAATATTTTCCCAAAATATGCTTCAGTAACTTAATTTACCCTATAAGAAAACGTAAGAATCATAAACTGTTATAAATTTGAAATGTTTCGTATTTAGTTTATTATAATCATGCATGATCATGTCTTCTGTTCCATTTCCATTCCTCTATGCACGGTTGCACATGCGCATTGTATGGGCTCTAGTTAGACATTATTTTATTGAGAAATTTACTTCAATTTAATTTTTAATGCTTACATAAAAGTTGATACTCATACTTTAAAGTTAAAAATAATATTTCTAGCAAACAATATGAAATAGTAAATGTTTTTTTAATATAAATATAGTAAGTTTGGTAAAGTATGTATTGCAATAAATAAGATCAACATTGATTTTAGACAGATTAACCAACATAATTCTATAACTTTGTAGTAATTAAACTAGTGCTAGTTTTGTAGCTAAACGTATTAATTAATATGAGTTTTAAATATCTTGAGTTTAAAAACATTTAATATAATCATATATTCTTGATATTACATTTTTAATTAAACATAAATTATTATTTTAGAAAGGGACCAGGCAAAAATAGTATAAAGAATCATTCAATTATTTAGTAATCTTCTTATCTAATTTTATTTTCATTGCTTTGTCATGGCAATACAAGTAAACAACTTCAATCAAGTATAATTCAAAGTGGACGACATTATTGAATAAATTTACCAGTCAAAAGTGGTTTTAAAGCTCTATTACGTTATCAATGTGAAAATTGATATTAATTTTTAACAATTTGTTACTTAACCGAATAATTTATAAGTGGAAATGCTGATAATATCTCAATTCAATAACCTATGCTTAATATTGCGTTTTAAAAATTGATTATTAAATACATCAAGTGAAAGCTCGAAAATGACAAGCCTACAAAACTTTCGATCTCGAGCTTAAAGGACGAGCTTGGCTCGAAGATCGAAATCCGAGTACTTGCAGATCTCTAGTAATTTTATAAATATGTTATACCAGTGAGACTAGACACAGGGTTGTATACAAGGATAAGACTCCACAAGCCTGGCAATGAATATGCATCAGTATAATGACATCCAAATGAGAGGCCTGCAAAATTATACCAATCAAATCACACTCAAACTTTTATAAATTACTAGTAGAGTTAAAATTCTTGGTTATTTCTTCCCTGTTATACTCCCAAGATTTTATTTTTTATGATTCTTGACCTGTTCCAATAAATAGTTTTGAACTTCCATACTGTTTTTTAACTTTTAACAAATCTTCGTTTATAATTGGTTTTTTAACTTTACAGGCAAAATCTTCATTATATAAGGCATTGGATGTAGAGAATATTATTTTCTGATGTGTAAGATTTCAACCCATGACTGCTAGCCCGACGTTTTAGCAAGGCATTTGATAGACTCTCCTTGAACTTAACTTTTAGTTGGCTCCTACTCCGGTCTTGCATACTGCCCGTAGTGTTTAGTTATATATTTAAATACAAAGTTTGGTGAATACCTGTTAAAAATGAGTTCAACAGTAGGTAAATATTATTATGTTGCAGTTCATCGAACACCATTTACAATGTTGAGGATCAACTCCATTGACTTGAAAGGCTGTGTCAACCAAAAGAAAGATGTTGAAGGCATAGCCGGAAGAATATTTTGAAGCTAGTCATATGCTAAGGGAATGTTTAAAACCTACTGTGAGACAACTGTCACATATTTGTAATGTCTAGCAAATAGTACAAGGAATGTCATAAAATACAAGACCTGTTTTTTATTTATTTTATTTCTGTAGCTACTACCAGTTTACCATGAGGATTAAAAATACTGTTCCATTGTTGGTTTTTATCAACTAGTAAGGATACAAAATTGTTAAAATAATTATGAGAACATGAAAAATAATTTTCTATTGAAATCTTACTTTTTTATTTTTCTGACTAAAGATGTAATAATTATAACATTTTTATTGCAGTATTTTAACTTCTCTGACATTTAGTTAGTAAATAACTGTCAAAAGGACTCAAGTTACACATATTCAAGTGTGAAAAGTTGGGTTTTAATGGGACTTGATATTTATTATAATTTTATAGGGATGTGTCAAACTTTTGACTTCGCTCTAAATATAAAAATAACACACAAAATACATGTTCATGTTCAGATTGTGTAATTCTGTGCTGTAATGTAAGGTACAAATTAAAGTTAAAATGACATAATGTAACCAATTTAAATGTGGGTTTGTAATAATAACCTGATTTATCAGATAATGTTTAAATATTTTACAAAAATGTGCACTCATTTGTAAATTATATTTAGTGTTTATGCATGGTCAATTTTTTTTTTCCCAACAGAAATTTAATTTTAAGATTTTTATTACTACAAATTTTTAGTTTTTTGAACTTTGTTTTTGTNGGTCAATTTTTTTTTTCCCAACAGAAAATTAATTTTAAGATTTTTATTACTACAAATTTTTAGTTTTTTGAACTTTGTTTTTGTGTGTGGGGGGTACACACTTTGCACACCACTTTAATTTTATAATATCTAAGGTTAGGAAAGGAGAAATTGTAAACTAGACAATATGGGATGCACATCGATACACTTAAACTAATCATAATTTGTCCCTTATGCTGGGTATCCATGCATAACATATAACTAATAGTAAATAGTGGATAGAGTTCAGTACACAATTCATAAGAAAAATACAATGGTTTGTAATGAAACTTGGCATTTAAATTACTTAAATTTATGGTCTCGTAAAAATAGCTATAGCTTTTTAAACTTGAAATTAACTTGATTTAAGTTTTGTCTATTAAATCAGATTTTATTTTTATTTGATTGCGATTTTATTATCATCATGAATATTATGGTATACCTACTTATCAGTAACACAATAAAAATGTAATATTTTCACGTTATTTTTAATCATATATGCCATCTTAGTCATTGATTCGAAAACAAAGAAAATTTGTTAGTACCAAACTAATATAGCTACCACAAGTAATTTCAAATATGAACACACAAGCTTCTTTCTTATTTTTTTTTCACTGTGTATACTGGTATTAATATTGGCTAAAGCTTCTAGCATTCTCTTTGGCTGATTTAAGAGCTCTCTATTCTAAAGTTGATGCAGTAATAATTATTTATCAATTATGAAGACCATAATTATGAATAATGTATTTCATCTTCTTGCCCACTATGTTCTATGTACCATTCTCTATTAGTTATGCATGAATACGAGGCTTCAATATAATTCATGATACAACTAAAACGATAAACTTTTTTTTGTGTGCTACAAACACCAACATTGGAGTATTTTTCTATTGAGTATATACAGTAAATATTCAAATAAAATATATATTTGTTAAATATGACTATTTGTTAACAATCCTATTATTAACTATGAATAAACATAATTTTGTACACTAACTTAACAGCACCCTTCTAAATCCCTTTTGACTGCTATTGGTATGCCTTCATCTCCCTCTTCTCTACCAGATTGACACAGCAAAATGGTATGCTGGCAAAGAAAAAAAAATCAACAAAGTAAAAAATTATTGATATATTAAAAAACTATTGCACTCTTTTAAATTGTCACAATGACTTAGAATATTTAGTTTATTTAGAAACATTAAACATTGAAAGGAGGATAGAAGGGCAAGCAAGGCCTGCACACTTACCAGAAAACTGTAGGCCTCAAAGTTCACAGTTAAAACACAAGAAGACACATAATTATGAAATTTTGGGGGTACATCAGTCCCGTTCTTCAGCAGAAGAGAGTAAAACACCAACCGGACTATGGCAGCATGGCTAGAAGTAGATCATGGTCATTTAGATATGGTTTTTGCCTGTTTCTTGATTTATTTTTGCTTGGATTCTGTTCAAATTTGTGTCTTGACTCTTTGTAGAAGGATATAATGTTGTATTTATATTATATTTAATTATTAAACTATCAATTATTATTTTTGTTTATAGATAAATGACCGATTGGTGTAAGTAGGGCTGCTTCAAAGAAAAGGAGAGATGGTTATCTAAGGTTGAGACCATAGGGTGTTGGGGAGGTGCAATGCTTCCTAGCTTAGTAGGTGGGAACTTGCTCACCTTTATGTAACCAAATCCAGGCACCCCCAGCCAGCACACTTACCTTGGTGATACTGGAGTAGAAATTGTTTAGATAGAACACTATAAAACACTATAAAACACACAAACAAATTTTTAAGGACAAGCTTTTACTGTCACCGACAGCTTCATTAGGTCAAGAGGGTGGACTGATGCTCTTGGTTGAACTGCAGGGTTGACTGTTGACAACCGACTCTACCCCACAAATTTAGACCTGCTAAACAACCAACAAAACTGAAGATAATAACCAGCGCAGTTCTTAACTTACATCAATACAATTTATCTGAACATGAAGACAACATCCTGTCAAAAGAACTATCTCTCCTACCCATAACTTTGACCACTTCGGTCTTGTGGCAGTTGTTCTTACATTTGCCAGAAACCTCCGTATCAAATATTACTTTTCTCAGTACCCCTACAATGCAGACGTTTCCAAATCCATAAACCCTGCAGTTAAAAAGTTTGAGCCATCGTCTAGCTGGGACCCACCACCACTACCTCAAGACCATCCGGTAGAACAATACATAAAATTTGTTGTACAGAATGTCTCAACCAGAGGCAACTAACACCCAAACTTACACCCAGTTAAATCAGGACCCTACCGATAATTATAATAAACAACTACAACAAATTATCCAACAAGAATCACAACATCTAGATCTTAATGAAAAGATTACAAAATGTAACCGCCCAGAAACCTGCCACACCACAGTTTTACCTACTTCCGAAGATCCACAAGGGAACATTATCTTCTCCAGGCCTACCAATCGTATCAGGATGTAGCTCACCAACAGAACGCATATCAGCACTTGTGGACTCACACCTTCAATCTCTGGTCAAGAATCTACCATCTTACATCAAAGACACAAATCATTTTCTAGAATGACTTCAAACACTGGCCACTCCTCTTCCACACCACTCCATCTTGGTCTCAATCGATGTTACATCATTCCACACCAATATCCCCCATATCCACTTCTAAAAACTTCATCTACCAACTGGAATTAAACGAGTGCCAAGCACTTATGCTAAAACCCACAATCTGGACTTTAATCACTGTTATACAACCAAAGGTGGTCAAATCCCTGAACAACCCATCATAACTAAGGATATGGGAACTGGCCCATCAATATATCACCAAATTCAGACAAGCCCAAACTCAACCTTAGATAATTCCTCTCCTTCCTACCAGCACACTTATTATTACATTCTATGTCACAATAATAATAATACAGTATATAACACAATTTTTAGTTTATATATATATATATATATATATGATATATATCAATCACTTTATTCAAAGTGCAGCCATCTATACAGCGATATAATTACTGAAAAACAGTCAGTTGTGCGACCTTGCAGTTCAACAAAGAGCATCAGTCTACTCTCTTGACCTGATGAAGCTGTCTGTGACAGTGAAAGCTTGTCTTTAAGAATGTGTTTGTGTGCTTTTTAGAGTTCTATCTAAACGATTTCTACTCCAGTATCACCAAGGTAAGTGTGCTGGCTATCCCTCCTAATTTAAACCAATCATTTCTATATAAACAATAATAAATAATAATAGTTATGTAATTAAATATAATATAAATACAACATTCTATCCATCTACCAAGAGTCAAGACACAAGTTTGAACAGGCAACTACAGAATCCAAACAACAACAATATTAAAGTGACCATGATCTACTTCTACTGTGTGTGTTTTACTCTCTTCTGCTGAAGAAAGGGACTGATGTACCCCAAAAATTTCATAATTAGGTATTTTGTTGTATTTTTAATTGTGAGCTTTGAGTCTTACGGTTTTCTGGTAAGTGTGTAGACCTTGCCCTTCGATCCTCTTTCAAAATGTTGAATTTAAAATAGCCTTTTGGCGCCATTTTTCCTTAGTTTATTTAGTTGATAATGCTATGTAAAGTATTTTCATATATTTTATGCATTCACATTAAAAATATAAAATATACGATAAAATCTCTTCATCTCTTTTTTATAGATATATATATTCTGCACTTTTAACATTTACAATTATATTCTATTTAATTAAACATATATATATATATTCTACTCTTCTTTAAAATGATATTGCCTTTAGCTTCTCATCACAAAAAACAAATATCCTCCACCCCATTTCTAGGAAATGAAACTAATTAGACTCTGTTATCAAGTGAATTTGCATTGCACAGGGTTGATTAGTTCCATTATGTTTCCAACTTTCACCAGTTTTGTAAGTTCTATGGTTTTCCCTTTAATCAGCAGTTTCATGCTCTTCCCTGTCAAATCATTTGGTTTCATTGATCTAGACTCTATACTTCGAGCCACATTGCTCAAGTCAATTGTAGAAAGACGCTTGGCTACCCTAACAGATTTTGAATTCTCTGAATCATTCCTATCGAGGAGCAACATCTTACCCGAATATGAAGGCATGTGTTCAGTGTTTGAAATAAAGTAGCTTTTAGAAGAACACACTTTCTGCCGAGATACAAGAGGTGTCAGTTTGACGAGTTTACGGACCATTTGCATCTCCTGTCCTGACGGGTGGCTGACACAATCAGGTGGATTATTTTCGCTAGTGTTGATGTTATTGGACCTTTTACTCACCATAGTACAACTTTTTAAACTCTCTGGCATTGGCTGTGATTTTGAGTCCTCACCTTTGATAAGTGCTGTCTTATTTCCTAAATCATCATAATCTGAATAATTAGTTTCAACCCCACTTTTGAGTTTTGAGTTTCTTTCCACACTCTTTGGGCCATAATAGATGTTAGTCACCCCATTCTTTATAGACTCATCTGTGAAATTCACTGTATTATCAGGGCTACCAAAATTACCATATTTCCATTTCATCAAGCTTTGCCAAAGAATGCTGTCGAGTGATTTTGTAGGCATCATCATTACTCAAGCTATTGATAATTGAGTTACTAGTTTTGTTGCTCAACTCTACAGTTGGAGCTTCATTGTCACATTGAATAGTGCTGTCAGTTACACAGGACTCAGAATGGTGCCTAGAGAATGGCCGTTTCTTGGTGTAGAACGGTGCTATATAGTGATCTGTGCCTTGGGACGTAAGCCTGTCCTGTGGCAAACTTTCTTCCTTTATCATTTTAATCAGTTCCATCTCTGCGACATTCAGAATGCTATTCAATGAGCAGTGATCTGCGTATTTGTGCCTGGATCTCGTCTGACCCTTACATTGAGTCAGGGTATTGTCACTTCTTGTTCTTGGCATGTTCAAGGCAATATCTAAAAAATATCAGGTGTATTAGGAGTTGACTTCATTTTATTGCATGTTTACACAACCATAGTTGCTATTTTTGCAAATAGCAAAATGTAAAAGTTGAGCTTTAAACTTAACAGATTATCTATCCCTAACACTTCAAACATTTGTAAATAATCAGTTTTGTGATTATGAAAAGTTGTTCTTGTGAGAAATTTAACTCTTTTCAGTAAAGGCAAATATGCAATTAAATCTTGGAAAAAATATTATTTTATTTTTATACAAGCCTACATAATTTTTAAACATGACTTTCTAGAGATGTGTGAATATACTTTTTGAAACTTCAATTAGCAAATTCAAACACAAAGATCAAACGGTAGTGTCTTAAATCTCTTTAAAAATTCTACTATGCAAGTAGGTTTCCAGGTGACAATAAGTGCCACATGCAAGCGAAACATCTAATCAGATAATGTAGGTAACTCAATAATTCATGGCATATGACCTTTGACCTTTGCTATTTTAGGAGGAATATCAGCAGTAAGTGAGCAGTTGCTACTTGCCTGGATTGGGGGGGGGGGCTATTTTAACACTTTAAGTAGTAATAAGGAGAAGGCAATAATAAAAAACGACTAAGGGTCTGAAAATTGAAAGTAATTTATTGTCCTCGTGATATATGAGCTCCTACTTGCTTATATTAAATTAGAAGCTGGAAAATAAATTCTACATGAATGTGACAGAGATGCTTGTTCTCGGACAAATAAGTTGCCAGGCAAGTGACTTAGGGCCAAGATTCATTTGAATAACAATAGTTGTTAGCTGCATGTAAGGAAAGAACTGTTGTCATTAGAGTGAGCTTCATAGTCTCAGCCTTTATTACGCTATTAAAAGTAATATTTAAAGGTTCAGCAAGTGAGAGAGCTTGAAAGAGTGGGAGAAGTATAAAGACATGTGGCTCAGAGAATGAGGGGGTGGGCGTGGCTTGCCAAGGCCAATATTTTGGCCCAGATAAGAAAGTGAAGATTTAAGGCGTGTTGAAATTAAAAACATTAAACGAGAGTGGTAGACAAAGAGCATAATTAAGTGCTAGTAAAATGATATCACTATTAAGGTGTGTCAAACTAGAGAAGAACTAAGAGCCTGTTCAGTCCTCTGAACTATATAATATTGTAAAATAGCTTTGTGGAATTTTTGTTTAGTTTTTTTTTAACTGTATGTAGTTCTTAGTTTTTGTTTTGATCAATTTTCCTTAGTGTGTTTCCCCATCCATTCGTCACCATTTTTCATCAGTTGGAAGGAATAAGTAGGGCAAGTTGTTCCAGTCATCATTTACTTATGGCCATGCACATTGATAGTTGTATTGTCAGACATCTAAAGTAAACTTCTAATTGAAAAGAGAATGCAAATTGAAAAGAGAATGCAAATTAGGGAAGTTTTGCCTAAATATCCCAATATCATTCTACCTTTCCTCTTGAACCTGATCCACCCAAAGTAGGCCTTTATTATCGTCAAATCTCGAGTTAGACGAGGTAAGCTATTAGCACTTAATTTAGTATATAGTCAACTATTGTTATCATATTTTTTCATCTCACCTGTTGTTTAAAGACTGTAATTTAACAGAGACATTAAAACTAGAGCATGATTAAATTTCTATTCAATTCGATAATATATCTCTATAAGGAAAACCTCTTTTTGCTTTATGAGGTAATTGTATTATATTTGGAAGAAGGTATAGGAAATATGTTTCTCTACACCTTTCCTATACCTTCTTCAAAGTATTATTCAATTCGATAAAAAATTCTATTCACACACCCCTAGAACTCACACAAATTATTTTGATTCGTAATAAAAATCAAATAGTCTTGATGTTTAAAACAGATATTATTTATTTTTAGGACCACGTCTTACTACCCGTTTGGGTTCTACGCTTGAGTACTAATTACACTAATGGGCTAGGAATTGGGAAGGTTAGAGGAAGTGAACCCACATTTGTGTGGAGGGAGAGTTTAGGGAAAACCACCCTCAGTTCGCCCAGCCAAGATTCGAACCTTGAGCTCCCTGTCCTTTACAGTCGAGCTCATCACGAAACTAGCTTGTTAGCTAACTACGCAACCGAGGGGGGTAACAGATAAATACATTTTTATCAACATGTTTGTATAACTTTATTTAATTTAGTTTTTTTAATTTGCAAATAACCCGCATCAGTAGCCGCATGGTGTAACACACTACTCTCAAAATAGACTAGACTTCCGATGACGGGGAGCTCGAGGTTTGAACCTCGGTTGGGTGTACTGAGGGTGGTTTTTCCAAAATGGCTTTCCACTCTCACTCCACCCAAATTCGGGTAAATTTCCTATTAATAAAACCTTCATAATCCCTAAAACCATTAGTGTGATTAATATACAAGCATATAACCCAAACGGGTTGTACGACACAATGCTAAGAAAAAAGTTGATAAAATCACATCAGAACTGAAAAAAAAAAAAAGGTAAATCTTTTTTTGTGTANAAATCCTTTTCGTGTATGAAATCTATTGAAAGCTTTTACTACAAACATGTAATTCTAACTCATGGTTTATAATTTTACAATGTTACTCTGAATTCTATTAAGTTATCATCTAATATTAAGCATAGATTTCCCAACTAACCTGAAAGGAAAGCCAAAGTTAAATCTTGCCTTTTTTGTTTAGGAGAATATTTATTGATTGGTTTTGCATCAACCCAAGCTCTCCGAGATAATAACAGGCCTGGGTGTTTGTCTTATGCAAGTTAATAAAGTAACACAGAAGGGCTTATATCGCAGGAATTTTGGGTCAACACTGTGGAAGTGTTGCCAAAGTCAAAAACAATCAGTCTGACTAGAAATGTGTAACAGTGTATTTCGCTAGATCCGATTGTCCAGTTGTTACATAGAATCAGTGATAAGTCTTTAATTAGGAAATAATATTTGTTAGTTGGATTACATCAAACTTTTGATATATATAATTTAATATAAAAATTCCGGTTAAGTATTGTGTTCCTGAGTGTAGATCTAATTATAATTTTCAAAAGGGGAACCTCATCAGCATCAACAGTTGATATGTTCAATACAAAAGGATAGGTTTATACCAGGAAGCTCTTATGCTATTTGTGATGATGATGATGATATGACACTGTACCTAGAGGGGAAGTTATGGTAAAAAGGGAAATAGATAAAACATTAAATGAATTGGTGAAAGCCATGTATGACAAGTGATCAAGTTGTGTGAAGACACAAGTGGGGAAAACTAGATGGTTTGGAAACGAAGCCGGATTAAGGCAGGGAAGTGTTCTATCACCTAGTAAAAAGGGGTACATAACTTAATAATGTTAATAGTAATGTCATTCTGACATAATATTTTAAGTTGTCCTAGCACTTAGTTTTTCACAAATTTATCTATTTTTCTGAGTAATTAAGTATTGTATTGGCCCGAATATACTCTGAGATTTTCCCCCTAAGCAGTCCTTCCAAAAACTGTATTGGTATTAGATGCTCAGCCTAACATTTTTCTCTGAAAAAACCATCAGATTCCTTCAGAGGTCTATTTTGTAGAATAGTGTAACTGTACTGGCTAGCTGTTAGGAATCAGTGGGCATGCTTGTCTAATAATAAACTCAAGGTCAAAACGGAGGGGGCGAGAGAGAAAGAGAGAGAGAGGAGAGTTTCCACCCTTCAAGTTAGTTGTTGGAAGAATATGTGCTGTGTTTCTGATACTAACATTTTTAAGAGTGTCTGCGCATCAAGACAAGCAATTAGAGGGCCTAATAAAACTGTGTCAAATTTGTTAAAGTTTTTACCTCGTTGTATATTTGAAAGCTTTTAATTTAGATGTAGAACACCATATTAAGATCATATTATGTGCGAGGTCGTTCTATATTCTGGCCAATATGATAAAACTTTTTTTTATCATATTCACTGGTGAATTACCTAAAGGGCCCCACTGCTATATATCTTGCTATATTAGTCCTAAACAATAAAGAGCTGAGAATGCTCTATCAAGGTAAGAATGTAAAATGTATTATAAACTCTGCTTATTTATGAATTGGTATACATATGAACTACATGGCATACCGACCGAGCAGCTGCTGTTGTTACTGACAACAGTTTTGACATTTGTGAATACAGGGTGCCATGTAGTCCAGCTGTTAATCTCAGTTTTATAGACTAGAGCCGCTACCTATTTATTCAAGTAGCTCTTTATTTGCCCACATGAGACTGAGTTTGACCCATTTGCAGACCCACTGCTTCACAGGAAATTTCTGGAAGTGCAGGGGATTGAACCCGGGACCTCTGGATCTTTAGACAGCAGCTCTGACCATTAGACCACATATTTGGTGTTTTATGTTGTTAACTATACCATAGAATTAGAGCGGTAATATTCCTAGCGTTGTCCAACGACCCAATGGTATTTCACCCGTCACGAAAACAGTATCCAAGCCTGTAGTATCTCTGAGGTCTTGATTCACCATTCAGCTCATTACTGGTACAGTTCCTTTGCCTGACATTTCTAATCATGTACCTCCTTGAATAAACTATGTTTTACATAACATGCACTTTCAAGCGTTATGATATATTAGCATTTAACTTACAAACTAACATAATAACATGTAGCCAATTATCAGATTATTCAAGGCACAGCTTGGAGGAAACCAGAGTCCCCTGGACATAAGATAAACTAGACGGCCGATCCAAGCCACAATTTCTTAACTAGTAAATTCTACTTCTAACAAACCCAGGACCTAGGGTCAGAGTCGAGTGTATGAACAATGAACGCACCTGTGGGGCCACTGAAGTGTTTTCTCTTCCTGTGATAGCACTTGATTGGTTCCTGGGTGGGACTTGGGACCACCATCCAGCGAGTCTGACAATCAGGCAACAGCACCAACACACCATGGTTCTTCATCAGTGAGGGGTGGTGTGGGCCCAGCATAGATTGTCGAGTCACTTGCACCAGGGTCGCTGTGACAGACCAATCCTGCATTGAGTGTTTTTTTCAAGATTAAAACTAACACCAGGTTCTACTTCCCAGAACTGAAATTTCTCAACAACACGACAAACTCTGTGTTAATATCAAACTCCTCCAACCCCTCTGCTACAAACATGGGAGTGAGTTGGAGGTAATATATTATTATAGCAATTAGGTGTGTGTGAATATTCAAAAATTCAAATACATGGTATCTACTCAACTTGACCAATGAAATTCTCGACTTTCTACATGACTTCCCATGGTTATTTCCTAAAGTTCCTAACTCAAAAGTATGTCACAACCTTCCCCTTTGCTAACTTAATGCATTAATAGTTTGTCAAGTTTCATTAAGGTCAAATTGCGCTATTCATTTATGTTTGCCTGTGACGGTGGTCAGGCATCCGACTGCCCGACTACCAGCATGATGGGTATGTTCTTTAAAATAAGTCAGGCTGTCTGTAAGAAACACCTGATTTGGTCAGGTCGACAAGTTAGATCATCTGTAGCCTGTTCTTTATCCCTTCCCCATTTCCTCCACACTACCGCACCTGACCTAGCTGCAAGATGGCTGTCATTAGAGATAAATGGCGCGGCGTATTTAAAATAAGTCGCTGCTCTCGGAATAAATTTTGCTCTGCTTAGATTGTTTTGTGATTATTATATTTAATAATTTGAGTAAAACATTTTCCTGGATTTTTTTTAAAATATACAAAATTACCGACTTATCCCCAATAAATTCAAATTCCCGGCTAAATCCCATTTTCCCAGATGGTAGACACCTTGAAATAATTTTGAATATCAATTTATAGTAAAATTCATTATTAATGCCTAATGGCTTGTAAATGTATAGTAAGAGTGTAAAAACACTGTACAATATAAAAAAAGTTATAGTGAAGGAAGCCAACCTAAAAGGATAGTTAAGTTAGATAGGAACAAACATACTTCTCTCTCTTAATTTATTCTTACACTTTCCACTTCTTCACACTTTCACAGTTACACATTGTTTTAATTTTCAGAACTACCGTATTCCTTTTTCATATAAAGAGATACAATAAAACACATAAAACAAAAAATATATATATCATATGAAACTACATGCATGAAGAATTTGAAAAATAAATTAAAACTACCAATGTTTCCAAAGTTGTTTGGATAGATAGATACCTTTCTGAAAAATTAATAACATATCTATAAGGCTAACAAAGATTAAAATTGAAATAATAAATGAGTAAATATTAAGTGTGTTTTTTTCTTTCCCCTATCTCAGATTTAAGCCAGGGGAGGGGGTAGTCTGGATTTGGCTACCCATTGATATGCAAGTTCCCCCTGCCTAAGCTGAGAGTTGTTGCAAGTGGCTGTAGGGAGTGCTCCGAGTACTCTGATGGTGTAGCAGGAGTCGAAATCTTTACTGTGGGTGTTAACATGGGAAGAAAGTGGTTTATCTAGATATTTGTGGTTGGTGTTGAAACGGTGGTTGGTATTGAAATGGTGATTGTTTGTGCGTACTCTCATAGGCCCTCTTGTGAGTCCACTGTATTCAGCCTCACACAAATTACAATGAAATTGGTAGATTAAGTTGTATGTGTTTCCGTCAAAGTGGCCTCATGTTTAAAGGTCTTGCTGGGTGGGTGAATCTTGCAGGTGTTGCAGCGTTGTTTCATACACAGATGTGAACCTTTTGCAGTGTTGAATGAGGTGAAAGTTTTGTTGGGGTTGGGCAATTTTGGGTGTACTACAAGGTTGTGAAGGTTAGGTGGCTGTTTTAAATAGAGTACTCAAAGCATTCCCTACAGCCACTTTTATATAAATTTAACTCAGGGTTCTTATAGAGATATGAAACATAAATTTAAGGACTAAGGGTGGTATGCAAGAACGTACAGTGAATGCTTAGTGGACCAATAGTATGGTCCCGAGCACACTATCGCTCCATCTTTTAACCTATGATGACACAAGCAAACCCATGCTAGTGTCCACAAAACATTCACAGTGTCAAGTTCTTGCATACACCCCTAATGCTGCTATTTCTCATATTGCCAAAAGCTAAATACATCAAAAAAATTTATAAACCATACCAAATTTGAAATAGACGGAAAACAATAACTTTTCACTAAATTTAATGAACAGATAGGACTATAAAAATAGTAATCTAACTTTGTTGTCACTTACGTCACTCCCCTTGGTTTATTGGTTAGTATAGTAGATTCAGTACATATTGTAGGATGGCTAAAACAGGAATTTAAGTGCTAAGGTGGATGGGAGCTAATAGCTATTGGCAGACATTTTAGTGCAAAACTATAATTATAAGTACTTAAAGTGTTAATAGGAAGTCAAAAATCTTAAAAGAATTTTCACAAATGAGTTTTAAAGCAACTTATAAAAAAAATTGTGAATGCACATGAATTGAGATTTTTAAATATAGGAAATTATAGAAAACATCGCATTTCATCGACAGTAGCGCTAATGGATTTGTCAGAGAAGTTGAAACTGTTCCCTCTTGCCCCCATAGAGATCCCATCCCATGGGCACGACTATCTCTGATAACACGATAACAAAAGAAGCAGGAAGAGCAGCTGAGAGTAAAGTAAACAGCAGTTAACACTTGATCAAAGAGGATGAACTAGATATTTCACACCCCAGTGCATCTTAAATCAAGGTCTTTACAGCCATTCTTCACAACCATTTCAAAAATAAATATTGAAACCTGGACATTCCATGACTTTTCAAGGCCCAGAGCAATTTAAGGACTTTTATCAGGCCTCGAACAGAGACACATTAAATTCCAGGTCTTTCAAATACCGTACGAACCCTGTTAATTATCCTTTTAAAGTTAAGCTTAAAACATGTAAACCTTGTTTTTTTTTACACCGCATAATACTACCTGTTCAGGTTATTATGAATTTGGAAAGGACTTGGTAATGGTATTTCTTAGGGGTGTGTAAAGTCCACTTTTTCAATTCAAAACAATTTTTAGTCGATTATATGAAATATTTTCGAAGCTGAACCAAAGTTTGATTATTTATTGTTAATTGATTTAAAAAGTATATTATATTGTGTTTAATTTTATAGCTTAAAGCACTAAAATCACTTAGAATTTTCTTTTACAAAATTCTTTGTTAATATTTCATTCTAATTTGATAAATCAAGTTATTTTCACAAGATGCAATTCAATTACTTCAGATTATTTTATATGCACATTAATTTGTAATGCATATAACAGCTCAGAATTGAAAAAATTGAATTTTATAGCCGTCAATAATTTTATCGACGAAGCTTCATAATTGTCGAAGCTGGAATTTTATTTGAAGTTAAGTCAAAGTTTTGAAGTTTCTCACACCTCTAATAGTAATAGATGTGTAGAAAGTATGTGATGATGTGGATAGAAATAGTGTGTGAATTGATGGAGTGTAAAGCGGATGTGAAAGGAGAGTAAAGAGAATGAGGATAGTCCATGGTTGTATTAAGAAAGAGAAGGGGTTCAAACTAAAATGTGAAATGAAGCAGAAGATTGCTCTTTATAATGGTGATGTAAATGGTTTTCAAAGAGTGGAAAGAAAACTAAGGGAGGAAAAAATGAAAGCAATGATATTTGCTGATGATTAGATTATATGGGGGGATAAAGAAGAGGAAATCCAGGAACAGCTACAGGAATGGAATAAGGGAGTAAAAGATTGTAGGATAAAATTTAGCTTGACAAACAGTAAAGTGATAGTTAGAGGTGAGTGCAGAATATAACTTTTTTTAATCGAGTAATTTTGAATCAAATAGTAGATTTTGAAAATAATACAAATCAAATAGGTTTTTTTTGCCCCCTTAAAAGTGAAATTTACTGATTAGTGAAATAATTTTGAAGGGAATATTTAAAATGTGGTTGCAAGCAAAATGCAGAAAATATAAAAGAAAAGTTTGTAATATATTTAAAATAAAACTTATCAAAACCCCAGTATATATTTGCTCCTAAATTGATAGTACTTTTCCAGACCTATTTTTAAAAGTTTGCAAAAATGTACATTTAAAAAAATTCTATCTTTTCAATATTTTATAGAAAATGTTATTGATTTAAGATATTTTTTTATTGTGCACAGAGTTTAATTAAATTTTAATATTGGTACATAAAGAGTCATTGATAGATTATCAATACCTCACAAATTAAAAAAAGAACTAAAACTTTAAAAACAAGCTAAAATTTCAATCAAGCTGAACAATTTATGAAACAAATTTTTAAAGTTAAAATTCCAAATAAGCTAAACAACTTTTGAAACACATTTTTAAAGTTAAAATTTCAAATAAACTACTAATTTATAAGGTTGTTAGTTCTAAGTAAAAATCCAAAAATAATCCATATGGGCCAGATTCATAGTCAGACTTAGTGCGGCTCGATACCAAACAAGAGACAATACCTACCTAGACTAGAATGTAATGGGCCAGTTTCATATGCGAAACTGGCCCATTCTATTAAAATTTGGGTAGGTGTCGTCAAACAATGAGGATGGAAAGGAAAGAATCCCAAGGAGAATGATAGAGATGAAGTATGTATGAAAACGACCACAATGAAGACTAATATAGAGATGGAAGGAGCAGATAACAACATGTGTGCGAGTGAGAGAAGAATGGAAGTAAATAAAGGAGGAAGAATGGTAGAAGAACAGAGGAAGATGGAGGCATTTTACTTTACTGACCCAGCCACAGGCTGGAAACAGTTCTTGATAATGATGATAAGATATACAATGGAGCTTCATTTAGGAATGTTAACTTACCTAAGTGCGGGAGCCCCACAGCATCCACGACGGGCCCTGTGTACCTGAATGCAGGCTTCTTAAGGTTGGATGCCTGTACCTTGCAGATGAGGCGCAGTGAAGTCAGAACATTTGCGATGTCGTACAAGCGTCGAACCTTGGTTTTGACAGAGCCTTGAAATGGTGGTGAGTTTGTAATATCATTCACTAGACGGTCCATCACCCCACCCACTAGGATTCTGGAGGCAAGCTCCAGGGTCAGCAACTGCCTCTAGAACAGTCTCAAGGTCACTAAGGTTCATTGTAGCATGTTGAAGTGCATTCACAGCTGACTGAATCTGAAGATTTTTTTAGACCTTTCTCCAGATGAATGTGTAGTCACTTAAAAATGCACCTTAGCAAACTTGTTCCCTCAAGTTTAGTGGTGAGAAAAAACAGCTTTATGATTTGGAGCTATTTTTGGGGGGTAAGTGAGCATTATTTATGTGCTACTTCCTCAATTTTCCAATTATATCAGCAAATGACTTACATACTTGATTCATTTGAGAACAAACACAACACTCAGTCCCTTGGATGTTCATTTGTTATTGTTAAGCCCCAATTTCCTCAACAATAAATGTTTTGGCCATGATGGGAAGTGAAACAAGGACTCTTACTTTAGTGTAGATAATGCACTACCAATTGAATTTAGGTGTCAGACAGCTGTTTATTATTAAGAGTGTGGAATTTCCTAATTGAATGGTAAATAAGATATTTTGATTAATTTAATTTAAATTAATTATTAACACATTATTGTAATTCTATAAAAACTCATTCTCAGTCTACCCTATTTAGCCTGTTTTACAAGGTTAGATACCTAGTCTTATTTCAAGAGGACCTACAGTACAAACTGTAATCTAGTCGGTTATTAAGAGTATTGAAGAAATTACTAACCTTGTTGGTCAGTAGGAAGAGCATCACAAACTTCTGACACAGAACCCCAAGAGAGTTGCAGTCCCTGATATCTCGCTCCATATCAAGGTCCCCCCACAAATCCTCTGTACTCCCCACATCCTCAGAATCCCTGCCGGACAACAACTCAACCTTTTTGGGCAGGATGGGCTGGTATCTACTTCTGATATAGTCTTCTGAGCTCACAGTCATTGGGACAACATCCATGGACGGTTGACCCATACTCATGACTGATAAAGGTCTCGCTGATGTTTCAGTGAGGGTGTCAGGATATGGTGGTGTTGAGATCTTAAAAGGAAGAGGTTGTGCAACTGCCTCAAAGACCTTGCTGATCTTCAAAGAAGTTTCCATAAAATCCTCAACTTTCACTTCTGGAAACCTGACCTAGGAAAATAATTAGAGATGTCATGATACCTGTTTTTTTCGATTCCGTTTCTTAAGTTCAACCTTGATTTTTCGATTCTTGAACACTTCCTATTTAATTATTTTTCCAAGTACCCAATCTCATAAAAAAAAAACATATTTATTCAACTTTATAACATAGCAAAATGCTAAAAAAATGTTAATGGTAATAAAAGCCCATTCAATTTTAGTTCATACAAAGAAAAAGATCCGTTTTACCAAGTATACATGATAATTAATAAAATAATTAGAAATTGCAATAGAAAGCATGTGCTATTACCTACAAATAAAGCCTCACTGAGTCAAACATTTATAAATAATTAAAAATAGATATAATAAACAGTTGTCGAAAAAACAAGTATTTTAAATTGAACAAATAGGGTTGTTAACTGCACCAAAATATATAGCAAATAACTATTACTCGACACAGTAAACATTTCATGCAGAAATAATGTCAACTACTTGAATAACTAAGGGGGATACCAATGATACAGGTCATCAGTCGTTATCTTGATGTTCTGGTGTGTACACTTCAGTCAGCTTACCGAAGGGGATGCGCAAGTTTGATAGTTTAGGAGTTTCAGTAGTTTTGTGTAGAAAGTATTTGCTTTATTTTTACTGCCTTTGACAAACATTACAGACATATAATCAACTTTAAATACAAGGTACACAAAGTGTTTTTAAAATAGCTTCAAATAAGCTTGCTAAGCCAATTATTCACAGTGAAGGACACAAAATAATGGCAAATGTAATTGATTTTTTTGAGAGTTAATAACTATCGGGACATTATAAGCACCCTGTTGAAAGAGTCACAAAACGTGCAGCAGAAGCTACAGGAAAATCAGAGCGTACTATTTGTAAAATTTGAAAGGAAAGAAGTAGGGCAAGCGGGACACAAATAAAACTTTTAACTCCAGGAAAAAAGCACAGACCCAGCAGTAGAAAAATTGTTCTTGATGATTTTGACCTGTGTGTCATTCAACGACAACGACGAGGTTCTACATTGTTAAAAAAGAAAGAACCAACTTTAAATAAATTACTAGCAATAGTAAAAGAAGAAATCAATTTTACTGAGAGCAAAGAAACATTGAGAAGAGTAATTTTAAAAATGGGGTTTAAGTTTAAAAAGTGTAAAAATAAAAGACTAAGCTAATTTTAATGGAGAAAAACAAAATAGTTGCATGGAGGGCTAGATATTGAAGAATAATGAGATAGTATGATAAATTAGGGGACCAAAAAGGTCCTGTGGTATATCTTGATGAAACCTGGATTCATTCTTCGTACACTGTGAGAATGTTGACAAGACCCAGAAATAATAAGAGTATTGAAAAATGATGGTGAATGAAAGGGGTGGATTATTGTCCATGCCGGTTCAGAGCAGCGATTTGTATCAAATGCATTTTTTATTTTTAAATTAAAAAACAAAAAGTGGTGACTATCACAATGAGATGAATTTCAAAAATTTTTCTAAGTGAGTGAAAGAAAAACTTATCCCCAACCTTTCTCAAAATAGCCTAATTGTAATGGACAATACAGTGGATGATACTGCTCAAATAAATAAACCACCAACAATGGAATCACTAAAGGCTGAAATGCAGTTGTGTTTGGACACCAACAGAATTGCATATGAGGAACAGATGATGAAAAGTGAGCTCTTGGAGCTAGTCCGCTGCCGACGTATGTCTCCCAAATTTAACATAGATAATTTATTCAAAAAACATGGGCACAATATTATTTGGTTACCTCCATTCCATTGTAACCTTAACGCTATAGAATTGATTTGGAACATGGTGAAATCACGAGTCACAGCCAAAAAATGTTGCTCAAAGCACGTTAGAAATAAAACATTTAACAGAAGCAATCAATAGTATCAATGAGAAGGGTTGGCAACAGGCTATGTCACACGTTAAGAAAGAAGAAGCCGATTACTGGAAAAATGATGATCTGATAGAAGAAATAGAAGAAATTTAGATTTCTTTTGCAGATGAACATGACAGAGAATATGGAAGTGACAGTGACAACAGTAATACGTCAAGTAGCTACAGTAACAACACTAACGGACAAATATCAGGTGTCGAGGAGTTAATTTAGTATTTAAGGTAAGTTAGAACTACTTATATATTCAACTTAAATAGCAGAAGTCTCATATTAGCCAAGTACCACCACTTATTTCCCATTTGCCATTTGGTTCTGACTGTGCTAGAGCGCTATGTGTATCTCCTCTCACCCCTTTGCCTTTCATACTCTAGAGCGATTGCAGGGCCTGACCACGAGAAGCAATGTTTTCTGTGTCGAGGAGTAATATAAGATATAATTGATTACTACTCATTCTGAATTTTGCTGTTTTCTTATTTGCTAGTACTTTTATTGAGGTGTGTATAACCCGAATGGGTAGTAAGACACGGTGCTAATAATAAACTTTTATTGAGAGCTATGAATCAAAGTATCTAGAAACATAATATTAAGATCAATTCTCAATTTTTTCCATAACAGTAAGAATCGAGGGTATCAAGGTATCGAAGAATCAAGTTTGAGATCCCTAGAAATAATCATTTTAGTTGTAGATGAGTGTTTTAATAAATAAGTTAACATAAAACTAAAAACCACTAAATTAATGTATCTAAAAGCATGCCCTCACAAACTAAAAGGTCTGATATTAATAGCTTGTTTTCCTGATTTGTTGTAAGAATAATACGAATTCAACAACCTAGGTACCAGTTAAAATAATCAGCATGAAAAGAGCAATCCTGTGTTGTTGATTTAGAGATGACTTTGCCCCTAAACAATTGAATTATTACACAACTTTTGATTTCATATATACAACATAAAATTTCATTAAGTAATTGTTTCATAGGCCTTAAAATAGTGAATGGTTTATGACTGCAGAGGACGAACGTGGGTGGCTCAATGGTAGAACATTGGTGTAATAAGCCAAATGTCCCAAGTTTTATTCTCATGTCTGTGTCATTTTTCATAATATATCCAAACAAACAAATTTATTTCCAAGACAGTGTCATGACATCTCAAAACCCAGTCCATTTGGACCAGGAAGGTTTGTTAGTTTTAAATGGTGATGGGTCGAGCCCAATTTTCCATTCATAATCATAGAAAACATGATTAAGTTAAACAATGAAGCCTAGTGCCTAAATGCAATAAGGGAAATCGATAAAAATAAGGAAAGATAAACTAATCAAGTGAAAATTGATTTAAGAAATCTGACCTAATAATAGCTTCCTTTATTTTGGCAACAAATATAGAAAAAGTCACACACATTGACTCACAAAGTTTTTATATTTATCCATTAATGCCCTTTCCTATCCGTATTTAAAACTTAAATATGAGAGGCTATTTTTCTACAACGATTTGATTTTTCTTTTCTTTGTTCCAAGCAAGTGTTAAATGAATGGTCTGTCGGTTTGTCTTATAATTATGTTGAGATAATCCCCTAATAAGTATCGTGTTAGATCTAAGCAAAATATTTTTTGTGCGTGTCTATTTTTTGTTCAACCATATATTTACACTAAGGTAGTACGGATGAGGAAGGAATTTATAAGATGTGTACCAATACCCTAATCTGCATGGAAAGAGAATGGAAAACCATTTAAGAAAAATACCAGCCTCAGTAAACACAGTAGAGATTCAAACTGCAACCACCCCGTCACCGATAGTTCTGTCTATTGTGAAGGTGACACCTTTGATCATGAGACCACTGATGTATAGTTAAAACACAGATTCAAACTTGATTTTTTTTTAACTTTTAACTAAAAACAATTCTGAATCTCTAATATTCTTTAGTAGTCAAGAATTTGAAGGGTCCCTACGGAAAAAAAAAAATTTTTTTACTCAGGTTAAGTGAGCCGTGTATAATATGATTGTGTTAAAGTGATCATGTAAATTAATTTGAATACATCTTAAGCTTTCTCATAAAATGGGAGATTACCTGTTTGTGAAGACCCAACTTGACAGCAAACCCCTTCAGGTGTGCCAAGGTGACGTGAAGCTGTTTGCAGCCATACCATTCGTAGCGGTTCTTACATAGCTGTGAAACATACAGAATGTAGTGCTAGTGTATCATACAGATACAAACCAACACATTCAAATTAAACAAACACAAATTAATTTTTTATTAGCTAAGGGACATTTGATTGTCAATTCCCTTGAATGATGTATGTAGTATTAGAGAAATTTAATATTTGAAAGAATCACAAAAAAATTTTGAATAAAAATCTGAAGACCTCTAATTGAGATCACAATTGTCATGCAATCCCTAGAATCAATTATATAGACGTGTGTAATAGAGAGGAAAAAATGTCCTTCCTTCGACTAAATAATAAGATAAAATAACAAAATAAGTACAAAATTGCATAAAATAATTAATTTACCAAAAAAATTGTCTTTTCTGTTTGTATTTTAGCACCGCATCTTACTTCCCGTTCAGGTTACACACCTTTGTACAAATTATACTAGGGTTAGGGTTGAGAAAGGTTGACCAAAGGAAGTGTACTCACATTTGTGTGGAGAGATAGTGGAAAACCATTTAGAAAATACCACCCTCAGTATATCAGACAGTGATTCAAACCCCAATCTCCCTGTCATTGGCAGTTTAGTCTATTGCGAGAGTGACGCCTTAGACCACGCTGCCACCAGAGCAGGTGTCCTCTTTATTCTTTACAATGAGATAAATATGATAATTAATATTTAATGCCATCAAACCTTTATCAACAAATTATAGGGGTCATTTTAAAACAAATATTCAAAATAAGTTAAAGTGGTGACTAGTTTTGTAAAAATAAAAATTGAACTTATTTGCAATTAATCAACCAAAAGCATTTAAAAAAAACTTTTTCCAACATGAAGCTAAAGTTTTTCTTTGTATGTAAATAAAATTAGACCAATTATTAACAGCAATGTGCAAGTGATAGGAGAAAGTAAGAAATACAAGAGGAAAAGTGGTGGGAGGAACGCAGAAGATTAAGACATTTCACTAAACTGACTCGGCCACAGGATGGAAACAGTTGATGATGATGGTGATTTTTTTAAATCTCCTATACAATTTGGCCACCTAAAACCCTAGTTGAACCAATGGAATTTTATTAACAGTCGTAAAAGAAATGAACCAGACAAGGCTACACTTTTTAGAATATTTAAAATTGAAATATAAATTAAACTACCTATACGTGTACCCTTGATTACAAAAGAAAAAAATTCCTCACAAATTAGGTACAATAAAATTGTAAAACAATAATTTACTATTTTAGCATTCTTCAATAAAATTAATTTAGTGACAGACAGCACATAAAAAAACCTATACTTAGCTTTTCAATTCATATATTGTTCCATATAAGGTATTAATACACTATAAACTTATATTATCAGTAGTATAGTGGGTTTTTTTCTATTTTGGTTTGTGTAAACATACTATTTTTGCTAAAATTGACAAAAGAAGTTACTTTAAATTATTTTAAATAAAGTTTTTAGTTTGGGCATGTTGAGAGGATGAGTGTGGATTGAGTGGTGAAGAAAATATATGAAGGTAGAGTGTATAGATCAAAAGGCAGGGGTAAATCGTGTAAGACGTGAATAAATGCGTGAAAAAGAAAAACATGAAGAGTTTTAAGAATAAAATGGAATGTATTATGTGTGTATGGATGTTGTTGAAGCGAAAGAAGTATGCAAGGATAGGGAAGTGTGGAGAAAGTTAGTGAGGGTGGATTATGTACAAAGTTGTTTTTTGAGCTATATACAGTTTCTTGCCTACTCTGTTAGGGAAAAGCATGATTAGGTATGTATGTTTTAAAAACATAAAGTAGCTTTTAGTTAGTTGATTAAAAAATAGTGACTTTGAGTTGGAAAAGTGACTTTTGTGATAGTAAATTTCCAAACAAAACCAATATTAGTGTTAGTTTACTTAATTTTACATTTGTTCATTTTTACTAAAATTGTACATCTTTAAAGAATCAAGAAAGTATTCCACATATTTCTACTCGTCACCACATAGAATCTTATTGTGAAACTATGCTAATATGCCTGTATTTTCTTATCATCACTTCTTGAGGTGACAAGGTAAGGAAGTACCAACAACTCCTCAGAGCTGGTGAATGGTATAGGAGTATTTAATTATATCTCCTTAAGATATGCGTACACTGTATATTTTTTTCAGCTAGAGATCTCTAGTTGAAATATAGGGGTGTAAACAGAACATAGAACACTCTAACAAGACATAATATACATTCTCGCGAAAGTTTACAAGATCTAGAGAAACCTACAGTTTAAAGAGGAACCTGGCCCTCTAACGTAGACTGTTCTAAGCCCATTTTCCAATCCAAATAAACTTTGCGCTCTAGAAAATGTGCCAAAATTTTGCTATCCAAATGATTTTAGCAAATAAATTACATCATTTTTAGGTGAAGCGTTGTGACTGGGTTAGTGACCGCCCAAAGAGCTCTTTTAGATCGAAGATATGTCAAACCCAAATGATTATAAAGAAGAAATCACATCTCCGTAATTTTTTTCTGAGGATATATAACTGAGAAGGTAGAATCCCCCCTATAAAATTCAGAACAGGTGAACAAAATTAGAATTTTCCTTGAAAAAATTATCTCTCCATATTTAATAACACTTATATACGTAAATATTTGTAAAAAGCCCTCCCACCC
Source organism: Timema bartmani (assembly GCA_902151455.1). Classification (NCBI taxonomy): domain Eukaryota; kingdom Metazoa; phylum Arthropoda; class Insecta; order Phasmatodea; family Timematidae; genus Timema; species Timema bartmani. Next base: position 73,250 of record CABFWB010002159.1, read on the forward strand.
TCCGTAAAAATTATTCTTAGTGCAAAATAAATCTGTCATCTCTAGGCTAAGCTTTTGGTCGAGTTGATGACAAAACTTTTTTCCATTTTTTACACCCCTCCCTACGCTCCCTTGATCTCAGAGCTACAGGATAGTGTGGTGGGTGGGGGGGAGTGAGGGGATTGGCCCCAAATATTTGGAAAGAACAAGGATCAGAGTAGGAGAATTTTCTATTCCAAAATCTCTCCTGACCATGGTCTCATGGGAATAAATTCCCAAAAAGCGCCATTTTGTATAAAAGAAACTTTGGTTCTTAGTTAATGAATTATACCCATTTAAGTGTGTTGTGTTTTACGTGACTAATTACAATGCCTCCAGCAGAGGTGGTCAAACAGTCGATGGCGATCTACCAGTCGACCGCGGTGGCTAGTTTGTTCTAACATTTAAAAAAGATTGAGAGAAAGAAAATTAAAGAAAGTGTTGTCAAATTTTTCTCAAATCAACAAACTCTCCTAAGATTATGTGGTGTCATACATCAACTTTAAAGTCAAGTATTTTATGATAAAATACTTTTTTTTCAGAAGAATTAAATAATATGTGGTTTGATGAAACACTCAATTTCAGTGTGTGAAAGGAGTATATAAGTCTTTATTTGCAATATAATTTTACTACTAAACTATAAAATACCGGCAGGTTATTATTTTTTTACCAATGTAATAAACAATATACAAGCCTATGGTTTTGTAATAGAGTGCAAATGATTTTCCTTCTTTGGAGTAGATCCCTTGTTCAAAAAGTCTGGCCAGTCCTGGTCTAGAGTTCAGCCCTAGCACTAGACAGAGCAATAACCAGTGTAAACGGAACCTAAAGTGATCTAGCAGATTTTCTTTAGGAGGTCTCTAACCTCACTCTACATTAAGTAGATTTTGCTGCAGTGAAAATGTATTGGTAGAGCAGTCTCGCTAGAGGGAAAAGAATCCACAGTGTACCTTTAGAGGTGATGAAAGATTGATTGATTCTTTATTTGTTTTATAAAAAGAGCCAAGTGCAATAATATCTCCTCAGATATAAAGGAAGGTAAAGGAGTGTACTGACAGCTCTTAAGATAAGGAAAATAAAGGATTGTACCGACATACTTTAACAGTCATCTGCAGACTTTCAAGAATGTTGATGATGTCGTAGACCCGTCTCCTTTCCGTGCAGAGAAGGTTAGTCAACCTATCAATGGAGATGACGACTCGAGTACTTGAATCCACATTCAAAGGATAAAACTCCAGAAACCTAAGATGATAATACAGTACAGATACTTGCACCATTACTGATTACTAGCCATATACTATATAATATAAGGGAGCAGGATGTGGAGGGTGATAAGTGGTTTTACTCTAATTGAAGATGATTTCTCATTCTTTTTAAGATGAATATGTGTTTAGATGTTTGCTTAGAAGCCAATTCAAAGCTTATGCTTGTTTCAAACCCAAGTCGAAGCTGATGCTTGTTTTGAAGCCAAGTCAAAGTTTTGAAGCTACAAACACCCCTAGCACATAGTAATCATTTGGAGAGGCATAGAACATGGTAAGCTAGACCTTCTGAATTACATATTGGGACCATAATAAACTGTCCCTAGCCTAATTCCCCAACACATCAACCACTTGTCTTTTGTGGTTGGTGTTGAAATGGTGATTGTGCGTACTCTCATAGGCTGTGTTGTGAGTCCACTGTATTCAGCCTCACACAAATTACAATGAAATTGGTAGATTAAGTTGGATGTTTTACAGTCAAAGTGGCCAGGGTTGTTTTTGCTTTGGATGGACCAACGAAAGGTTTAAAAAGGACATAAATATAACTTATCCTTAAGGTTTTGAATGATACAGATAATTAGTTAATGATGAGCAAGTTCTAATATCAAACGCCAGCATCGGCAATAGTACACAATGAGGGCATGATTCTTAACTTTATTTCTATGTTACATTATGAGAAATTTAATATTTTTGACCATCCATACAAACAATAAAAAAATCAAATTTAAAACAAAATCAAGAGCCTATTCTAAATTAATTGTATAGTCTGAAAAAATGTAGAAAAACTCACCCATTCAAAGATGAGCTTTAATATAATATACCATATAAGGGAACATAAATATTCAAAGGAATGACACAACATGGCAACAAAAGTATTTTGATAAGCAATAGTTGTGTTTTTATTACTATAAACTATCCCAAACAAAGCCTAACCTTACTGTTCAGGCGTACAAATTATATTTTTTATGAAACTCCAGGATCCAATATCTTGAGCTAACATACTGTACTCACGAACAAGCTATTTTGATGTTAAGTCCTATAGATTACTATTCAATTAGAAATCTTGATCTTTCAATTCCTTCCATATGAAAGGTTGGGTTAAGCTGGGCATAGTTTGGGAAAGTTTAAAATAATGTGTGCAAAAATATTGGTAACTATTATCATGCAGTTAAATATCTCTTTTGCCATTGAGATAGCTTCCAGTTTTTAATAAAATGTGTCTCAGTAAGATTCAGGTAGTTTTATTAGAAGACGTACAAAGTGGTTTTAGTCAAAATAGTAAAATAATCCTTACTCAGTTACAATAATTAAGTTTGTTTCGAACACGTTGATAAGCTTATGTGGACCAAACGCTTTCAAGTGAATTAAGTTAGTTTTCTTAATTTTTTTAAAAACTATAAAGAGTTATTTAAAATATTGTTATTTTTATCATAGGGAACTTGCGTTTGTTGATGTAAAAATGGATAAAACTATTAAATTTATCATAATAGGGCACAAAAAATTAATAGGGCCTTGCCTATGGGCCTATTAAAGAATCCCGCCCCCAACATCTTCTGCGGGTAGGCTATAGTAGGTAGCTTAAACTAATAATTTTGAATTGTACACCAAGAAATTAGGTTAAGATTAATGGTTGGACTTACTTATCGCATAACATGCTTAGAGATTTCTCTTTTCTTGACTTTGACTTTTTCAAACATTTTGTTTCTGATTCTTGTTCTGTTACTACATTCTTTGGGAGCGTTTTAGTTTTATTCTGAATTTCATTTTCTTTTGATTGATTGTTGATGAAAATTGCGACATCAGTTAACAGTTTTAAGTTGGACATTGGAGAAGACGGTTCATTTATTGTCATATTATTTAAAATATCCGCAAACACTTTTCTCTTCGGAGAACCACAAGTTAGAGTTTCCATTTTTTCTTTTAATAAATTATATTAATGACTTATGTATCAGAGGGGAACCCTTGCTTCCTGAAATAAATAAACACATAATCACATTAGTAATGAACAATTGTTCAGTCAATGGAACAAAATAAAACATCTCTAAATTATGCATAGTTTATTCTCAGCAGTTCAACATCGAGAAACATAATGAATGAGATAGGAGATCTATGATGAGAAGTAAAACTTTTCTGTTAAGTATTAAATATGCTTGTAAAATAATGGTATGTATAGAAAATAGATATCTACTTTGAAAGGTTGTTATTGGTATTGAAACATGTAAATGTTTATCTTCCAAGCTCCAACTCTAATAATTTCTATTTAGGCGCGAGAGTGGGTGTAATAGCAGTGTAGACAACACTTAAAAACTGTATTTCCTTAAAATAATATAAACACTTATATAATAAAAAGTATGGATAGATATCACTTTCGTGAATCAAATTTATCGTAATGATTCACGATAATTGATTAAATGTATACTTTATCAAAAGATATAATAACGTATTTCTAAAATTTGCAATAATATATTGGGATAGTACGCAAAGAGGCAGAACTATTTTCACTTTTTCTATTTCATGTGAAGGTAAATTAAATTTGTCATTATCTAACATAAAAAAATGTCTATGGGAGGACCATCAGAACATCTTATAAGAGCTAAGAGCATATAATATTGAGGATGTTTTACGCAAGGACCACTCAAAATAGTTTATGAAAGCATTCAATTTTAAAATATTTGCCAAATTATCAAATCTCTTATCGAAGCATATCATTTTCAAAGTATTATTAGAAAACTTTTCAAAATAGCTTCTAAGAAAAGCCCATTTTTAAAATACTGACGAATGAAGATCACTTCAAATAGCGTTTGGAGGTATCTAATTTTTGAGAAAAACTCAGATGAGGAGGAATTTAAATAGCTTCAAGAAGTATTCAATTTTTTTAAATTTTATCTTGGGGAAGACCATTAATTAGCTTTTAGAAAACCTAAATTTCAAAAAAAGAAAATCTGGTCAGGACTGTTTAAAATAGGTTTTAGAGGCATCAACATTTCAAAACTTTCCTAGGGTTTCTCCAAATAGCTTATAGGAACATCGAAATTTCAAAACAATTCAAAGGGAGGACTACTCCAAGTAGCTTTTAAAAGAGTCACCCCTGAAGGTGTATTTCATGTCTTCTGATATTCTCGAATATGAAGCTGTAAGATTTGTATCAAACTGCAAGTAACATTTAGGGGCATTATTACCTTCTAAAGCACACAGTTTTCAAAAATATACAGGCTAGGATCATTTCAAATAGCATCAAAAGATATATATTTTTAAAAAATGCTTGAGAAGACGACTTCAAATAGCTTATCTAGCTGTTGGATAGTATCAAGGTGAAGGTCATTCTAAATATCTTTGAGGGGCATCCAAATTTCAAAAAAATTTAAGGAAGAATCCCTTTAAATAGTAGGTTCTAGAGGAGTCTAATTTTTTTTAGTCAAGACTATTTCTACTAATACTAGCTTCTAGAGGCATCCAATTTTTAAAAAAATGTTTAAGAACGACCACTCCAAATTTCTTCTACAAACATCAAAATTTCTAAAAAATGTCTGACTATTCCTAATAGTTTATAAAATAGTATAATTTTCAAAAACTGGGAAGGATAATGACTCCAAATAGATTTTAGAGAGATCTAATTTTCAAACCTTGAATAATTATTATGACTCATGTAGGTAGTAATAGTAGTAGTAGGTCGCTTTGTTCATATTGTGAACTGTAGAACCTGGCCTACTTAATAATGCCTATGTCACTACCGTCTACAAAGACTTACACATGGCGTCAGTACAGTTACAACGTAGACTACTTTATTATGTACCAGAAAATAAAGTCACTCTGTATTTATTTTAATTTTATACATTTAAGTTGATACGAATGGTTTATTATTCTTATTGAAGTATAGGTAAATTTATACTAAAGCTAATCTAAATGTAGCGATATCTGTCGTGCACAGGTGTGTGCGCAGTGGAAGCGATACTGTTGTGTGATCGTGGGACTGAAGAGAGGCAGTAGCATAGCAGTAGTAATATGATTGTTGCCACGCACTTACACTCTCGTTGTCTCTTGTAGACGTATAGTTTGCTTGTTCGTAATCTGTATTAATGTTTATTTCTGATTATTAATAAACATATAAAACTGCTAATTAGTTATTATCAATTGGTCTACAACCTCTGATCATAAACCTTTTCTCGTTATAATTCAACATGGTAGCAGAGCATGGTTAAAAATAAAGCCTCAAGATGGCGGATGAAATGAGAATTTCCGTTTTTGACGGCAAGGACTACAAGTCTTAGAAAAAGAGAATCACAATGATTTTAAAATTAAAGAAATGTGAAGAGGCAGTGATGAGAGAAAAAGGTAATACAGCTAAAGAGGAAGAGTGGAGTTAAAAAAAAAACAGAGTTATATGATTAAAATGCTTCCAAATTCGTTAAGTTATGTTGGTGATTTAATTGAGGTACTAAAAGAAATTGATCAAACTGTTGAATATGTACAAAATAAAATAAAAATGGTTGAATTAAAAGAGAAAGAAGAAGGAAACAAAAACAATTCAAGAGCATTTAAGGCTGAAAGAAAAAAGACAAAGCGTGTTTTAAGTGTGACAAGTATGGACATTTTAAAGCTCAGTGTACGAGCATGAGACCAAGCGAAAATTTGTGGAAGCCCAGAGGCAGCGCTCAGCAGCAAGGAGTTGGACGCCAACAACAACAACAACATTGACAACATCGTGGCGGCAGTGGTGGAAGAGGTGCCGGTCAAGGCCCAAGTCAACATCGTCGAGCTGGCGGTTGGCAACAAAGACAAAATCAACAAGGACAGCAAAATGAAAATGGTAATACGAGAAGTTTTAATAGGGAAATCGAGGTAAGGCCTGGATTAGAAGAATCGTACGTTTAAGTTAATAGTTGTGTCGGTAAAGTAGAATGGTTACTTGATAGTGGTTGCTCTGATTACGTCATAATAATGATGAATATTTTTATTAATTTGATGAACTCAAAGTACCGGTAAATGTTAAAGTCGGAGATGGTCGTTTTTTAAAGGCAACTTAAATAGGTAATGTTTTACACAAATTCAATGTTTATGCTCAAATGGTAGAAAATAAAATGTTAAATGTATTTTATGTGAAAGAAATTGATATAAATTTAATTAGTTATGGGGAAGTTACAAATAAAAATAAAATTGTATCAGTAGGAAATATTTCAAAAATATATTATCCAAATGGAAATGTAATTGCTTTAGCGTGTAAGAAAAATGATTTGTATCATATGTATAGTGATATTGTAAAAACTTAATCAATTATAACAGTCAAATTAAATATGACAGAAAAGGAAAGATATCATAGAACAGTAGGACATGTAAATTTTTATTATCTAGAAATAATGCGTGTTAAATAAATGCTTGAAGGATTGCCAAAGGAACTAGAGTCCGATTATTTGAAATGTGAAATATGTTTGCAAAATAAAATGCATAATTTACCGTTTAAAATTGAGAGAACTAGAGCAAAAGAAATATTAGAGATTGTACACACTGATTTAAATGGACCACACAGTACTACGGGTTTAAACGGTGAAAAATCTTTTTTAACTTTTATAGTACAGTAAGGTAGCTAAAATGTATTGTATCAAATCGAAAAGTGAATTATACAATTGTTTTATTGACTATGTAAATATAATTGAAAGTAAGACTGAAAAAAAGGTAAAAAGATTGAGATGTGACAATGGTAAGGAGTATATGAATAGGGATATATATATAGTTTTGCTAAGGAAAAAGGAATATCTATTGAACCTTGTCCACCATATGTTCATGAATTAAATGGTACAGCAGAAATGTATAACAGAAATATTATGAATATGTCTAGATATTTATTAGCAGAGGCCAAAGTACTACAACAGTTGACAGCGAGATGTGCAAAACGTAAACAATTGTGACATTGCGTCACTGGATAAACATAAGGCTTGACCTACACCCTAGATAAACACATGACAACATAAGACAGTAGCTCTTTGCCCATGAAAGTCACTGCTAATGTACCAGAGGGATTAAACCGCTCAGGTGTATCAGGATTGCGCCTATTGAAACGTAGTACCTGCAATATTGAGATTCACTTTCTCTCTCTAACTCTTCATTAATAAATTCCTCCGAAAACTCTAGTGGAACATTATGAATAACTCATACCCGATGTTCATTACAACCCACCCTGTCAACTGAGACCTTCAAAAGATCATGCAGTTCCCTATCTGCCATAAGACTATTAGCTTCCTTAATACATAACAATTTGCCTGCTGGAACAATGCTAGCTACACTTTTAACCTTAGGAAATAATCGCTTTCCTATTTTCATTGGATGCCGATTCTGAATGTTTAATTCCAATGTATTTAAAAATGTAATTTTGTACGGCCCTGGATTATAAGAATGAAATACATCTTCTATTTCGACTGCTATACTGTCGTCTGAAACAATTGTCCCAATTTGACTCTCCTTGGCATTAGCTACTTTGGGAACTTTGGCTGACGTCTGTTCCGTTGTTTTGACCGCAACACGCCCTACACTAGATTTTGCTTTCTTCTTAATTTGATTATTAGATGGTGATCTTGAACGACCCGATTTTAAACCTATGGCACTAGCTTGAGAGTTTTGTCGAATATTTGAGTATAGTTCTTTCATAGCCGAATCAACATCGCACTCGTCTCCGGAATCCACCGTTCCCTACCACAATGATACACATCACGGTCTATTACAACACAAAACACTGCCGTCTACCACCAATGCCAAACATCGTCTCATCTCACGATATTTTATACGCTGATCTCACGATTTTTTTTTTTCAAGACCAGACACTTGATAGCACTGTTCTGTGGTGTGATTGCAATACTTTTAGTTTACTTGTCAAAATGGATATAATTAAAATATAGACTGCATCTTAATGGTTATCTTATAAAGTATCGTTTAAAAAGTGTTAATTTCAAATTGATTTATGTGATGGCAGCTTTTCATCAAAATCATAATGGTGATATAGTTCATCTTAATGTTGGAGGCACAAGGTGAGTTTCATACAAAATAACTTATGTTATACAATATTGATTACAAAGTTTTAGTGAGTTTCATACAAAATAACTTTGTTATACAATATTGATTACAAAGTTTTGGTTTTAGTAACCGAATTAAACCTACTTTAATTATTTGTGAGGTTTTTTTTTAAAAAAAATCTCATTTTGACACGTCGGAACTTGTAGTTTTATAACAACACATGCGCACAGTGATAGTTATTCTTGTTTATTTTAATGAGCTATTAGCTTTTTGCTCATCGATAATCAAATTTTGTAAAAGGTATTTAAAACACATTCAAACGCGATTTTTTTTTGTAGCATAGACAACTTTATAACCTAAGATTCCATTGTAAATAAAAATAAACAACACTTATGAAGTGAAACAATAAACAAAAGTGGATGATATTTTGTATTGAGATTAGGAAAAGTCATATCAATAGATAAAAGACTACAAACTACATTTAAATAAAGCTAATATCTGTGAAAATAGCATCCTTATAGATATTTTTAATTAAAGACATAGTCTCCAAATAAAATGGTAAACAAGAGCTATATATGTGGACAATAAAGATTCATTGCATAAACATTATAGATCCATGTTATTATTGAATAGAATTAATAACACAAACTTTTTTGAATCTTATCACGCCTAAAGTCCCTCCACCATAGGGGTATAGGCCTAGGTAAGTGACAGTTAGCAAAAGTTACCATCTACGCTCGTATCCATTTGTCAAACCATATGATCTTCAAGACCACATGTTGAGTTATCGTAACCTTTGGCAATCAATCTTTTTATAACAAGTTATTTTTGATAATTTTTTCTATTTGTAAGCATTTTTACACTATTTAAATACAAACTTAATGAAATAACCATTTGGATTATTACTATTATTTTTTTGAGAGTGGTGTCTGTAGCTTGCTTAAAATGCTATAACAAGAGATTCTAAAAGGCTGTCTTTTCTTCAAAAAAATAACATGGCGAACCGGATGAAATTAGGGTTGTTGAAGTCATATAAAATGTTTTCGGTTATGTTCATGCACACGTGTTTATAAAATAAAAAACCTTTTTTTAAACTAATATTTTGTATGGCACTCTCCTCTATAAGTTATTAAAAACCATCTTGATTTTGGTGGCCAGTTATAAGAAGATACAAATTTTAAGACAATACTTTTTAATTTACTATTTCATGTACTTGTATTTTTTGTGGCGAGAACTGATAAACAAATAATTTACATAAGTTAGTGGTTTTATTTGTGTTTATTGTTTTTACCTTAGTCATGAAAAAGCCAATTATAGGCCTGAAGTATATTAATTCTTACAGAAGCACCTATTATTAGGATAATTTGATAAAACTTTATATTGGCATTGTAGTATTACCTAGCAAAAATAATTATTTTCAAATAGGTTTACATTAGTTAATTCCAACCAATGTTTGAAATAAAGAACCATCTGGTAGCTGTCACTTACCTATACTCCTACCGTAGGTGGGACGTACCCCTATTTATTATCACTAACAGGTTTTAATGTAATTAGACCTGTATATTTTAAGTTACAGGCCTAAAGTTTATTACCAACTAAGTGTCTGGGCTAGTTTACTGTATTTTGCTTTGTTTTTTTTTGTTTCAAAAGGTTTTCTACTTCTCGGCAGACTTTGATGTGGGTCCCCAACTCATTTTTCACAGCCCTTTTGAGTGGGAGAATGTCAAGTTTAAGGGATGAAATGGGGGCCATCTTCATTGATCGTGATCCAAAAATGTTCGCTACAATCCTCAACTATCTGAGGACAAGAGACATAGACTTGAGTGTAGACATTCGAGCTTTTCGCCATGAAGCAGAATTTTATGGAATCACACCACTTGTGAAAAGGCTCATGCTCTGTGAAGACCTTGGACAGTCATCTTGCGGGGATGTGCTATTTTATGGATACCTTCCTCCACCATGTATGCAAATACTTGACACTTTATTGTTTATTTGAAGCTACATTTATAGAGATATTTAATCTTTCATCCTTTAAAGCCTGTTTTAATTGTTTACTGACAGGGTGTCCAGCGACCTGGAAAACAGGGAAAAGTCAGGGAATTTGCTTAGTCAGGGAAAAGTAATGGAAAAGTCAGGGAATTTGATCAAATTTCTGGAATTTTCACATAGTCACTAAAATAATAGGCCTACACTACTTTCATTTACAATAATCAACTGTCAAACATTTTTCTTCACTGCGAATTTATTTTAGTACAGTTGTCCATCTTGAATATACTAATCTCAATTCTCAAAGTCAACATGGTATTTTCATCTAATCTTTCCACCCCTCTATCGTGTCTTTACCCAAAGTTGAGTAATTAGTTTGTTAGCCCGTGTAAGACAATCTTTTAATGTATGAATATGATCTAACTCAAATCTAACTAATAACTCACGACCCAATGACCCATTGCTTTAGGCTGATATCCTTTAACCCCTTCATAGAGTGCTACAATTTCAAAATGTGAATGTGTCTTAAAAATATTATTACATTAAGTTGAGATGTTAATAGTAAAATAATGTTTATAATATAAGGACTGGAAAAATTGGATATTGGCTCAGGAAAACCTGGAAAAGTCAGGAAATTTTAAGATGTAGTTTGGTTGACACCCTGTTACAAGAGGGATAAATATAGTTAGTATACCTACATACAGTAATAAAAATATAAAATAGGCTTTCATTTGATTTCCTTTCAATGATATATGAACACTAATATTAATTTGAAAAAGCCTAGGTACATTCAATCTATTATACCCTCATTATAAATGACTACAATTAATTTGAGGTAGCCTGTTTACACTAACTATATTAATCCCACTTGTAAAAATATGGATCATATCTTATTCCCTTTTCATTATACTATATGATTAACTATCAATTTGATGCAGAGACTACAATCAACTTAACATTCATATAGACCTAATGTAGCATTCACTTAATGTTCACACAACTTAAAGAAACAGTGTGTGATCAGGATTCATGTAACAAACCTAACGTATAAATATGAGCAAAATATAGTCAATAAAGTTGGACTATTGAAAACAAACTGTTCACTAAAATGAAACCCAAGCATTTAGGACTGATTGTGCAACAAGTCCTTGCAATCAGGGCTGTAGAGACGATATGCCAAGCCTTCGACTCAAACATTTCTATTTTTCTACTGTCCAACCACAACTCCAACTCCTTAATAAATGGCTATATCATATTAATTAGTAATAACAAATTTACTGCAGTTAATTGTTCCAATAAAGCTAACTTCATAGGGTACTTCTATAGTATTGTGAATTTATATTTAAATTAATTTGTCAATCCAAATTACAAATATTGGTCCTAAAGAATTAAAAAAAATCGAATTAATATTAAAATGATATAGTTACCATTTTAAAAGTTTTTATTTTGAAGTTTGAGTACATTTTACCGACTTTAACAACACCCAAAATTGCTTTCCACTCTGATTCCACAACCCTGATTGTTATAGAAGTTTTACTGTAGCTACAAAATGAAGGGTTAGAAGAGCCAACTGTTTTAGCTTTGGTGAGACATACTAAATCGAAGACGTCATCTGCACACAATAAACAGACAAAAATTCAAAATAACTTAGCCGTGTTGAGCTTCTCACAACAGGATTGTCTGGCAGGAACACGAGGGTACTCTTCACTTATTGTTAACATAACATAGAAGTTCTCCACTAGACATTCTCTTATATTAAATGTGTGTTAAGTTAGAGTTTTATTTTAATACTCTTGGCACGAGGAAACCTACTTATAATAACTATAATACTTTTGAAATTAAAATTGTTCACAAATTGATAAGTGGTATTGGTGAAGGATTGGTGTGCTAAGTCAAAAGTCCTGGGCTTAATCCAGTGTCCAGGAGTCATTTTTCAACTAAGTTAATCAAATTTACATGAAATTTGTTTAAGGTAAACCTATTACTCATACATTCAACATGTCCTCTTTGGTATTTTATTATTATTATTATTATCATTATCATCATTGTCATCATTATAAATATTATCAATATTATCATCATCATTATCATCAAAGAGGATTCAATTCGTATTCCACTCGAGACCATCGATGGAGGTCTGGAGGATACCTCCCAACCCAGCTCCCAGTGAATAATAGTGATATTCTATTATGCTATCAAAATTTTTGTGGTCTACGAACCAAAGCAAGAGAATTATTTACAACTGTTTGTTTGAATGAATTCTCTATTTATTTGTTTGGTTGAAACTTGGCTTTCTAGTGAGTTTGTTGATGAAAATTACTTTCCCCCTAACTATAATGTTTATAGAGGCGATAGGTTATACGATGGCGCTACTGTCTCAAGGGGTGGTGGTGTTTTCACTTCTGTCATTGATTCTATTTCTGGTGTGGCCAGGAGAACTGACAGAGAATATAGAATGTGTCTGGATTGAAATCCCAACATTTGATCGCCAAAAACTGTTAATTGGGAACGTATATCCTGCTCCTCAAATAACAGTTGAAGCATTTAATAATCACTTTACATTTCTTGAAGGTGATTTGGCTAACTACCCCTATCGAATAATACTATTAGGTTATTTTAACTGCCCCAAAATTGATTGGAAATATCATTATGCTCAAAGCATTTCGCATTTCTACATTAAATTAAAAGCTATTCAACTTCTTGCTTCAACTAACATAATAGGATTAGAACAACTTAATAATAAAGCTGATAATGACACTAACCTCCTTGACCTTGTTTTTGCTAATTTTCACCACCCCTTAGTAACTCATAGCTCTCAATCACTAGTGAATATTGATTTAGCTCATCCACCTTTTATTGATTTCATTTGATGTACTGATTGCTACTAAAATTAATGACAACCCCACCACATATATTGACTTTGCATGTGGTGATTACCTTAATCTTTACAATGACCTGGCCACTGCTGATTGGTCTTGTGTTTATTCTCTTACGGATATTAATTTGGCTGTAGATAATTTTACCAATTTAGTCCAAAGGAAAATCAAAACGCACCTTCCTCAAATTACTATTCTTAATTCATCCAAATATCCGAATCGGTTTTTTTCTACTCTTAAATTCTATATTAGGAAAAAATTTTTTTTTTTCAAAAAGTTTAATTTAACACATTTTCTCACTTTCGTAAATCAGTTAAAACTACTTTGATTATAGACAGAGCCAATTTGATGATCTCAATAGAAAATAGTATTAAATGCAAACCAAGAAATTTTGGAAATTTGTTAAAAATAATCGTGTGAATAAACTTTCACTGTCTAACCTAGAAATTAATGGCAAGATTTTAGCGGATCCATTATTAATTGCCAATAAATGAGTTTGGGACCTACTTTCATTCCGTTTAAAATTCAGCCTTTCCTTTCTTACCCTGCCCCGTTATTGAAACTAGCGCGCCCTTGTATCCATGCCACATTACACCCTTGGATGTTGCTAATACTATAGAAAAAATTGAGTTCTTCTAGATGTGCCGGGACAGATGAAATTTCAAGTTTTATTATTAAAGGCTGTGCCAGCATTTACAGCTCGTTGATAGCCTATATCTTTAACATTAGCCTGTCAAATGAAACTTTTACCTTTTACATGGAAACAATCTGTTGTCATACCTATTATAAAAAAGGGGCAAAAATAAATGCTTGTAACTATTGACCAATTTCTCTCTTAAACACTTTCTCTAAAGTATTCGAGAAAATCATACATGACCATACTTTCCACCACCTTAAAAATAAACTTTCAGATAGTCAACATGGCTTTATAAAAAATAAATTTGCTGTCACTAATTTAATAGAATTTCTTGGGCATGTTGCCCCTCAATTCTCTGCCCAAGGTCAGGTTGATGCTATTTATTTTGACCAAAGTAAGGCAATCTGCCCAAGGTCAGGTTAATGCTATTTATTTTGACCAAAGTAAGGCATTTGACTTATGTCAGCATAGTATTATTCTCTCAACTTGGTAATTTTGGCCTTTCTCACTCATATGTAAATTGGTTGGCATACCACAGGGTTCTAACTTAGGTCCTCTTCTCTTTAATGTGTTTATTGATGACATTGGTAAATATTTGAACTCATCTATCTATTTACTCTTTACTGGTGATGTAAAATTATTTAAAACTATCAAATCAATTGCAGATTGTATAGATTTACAAAATAATGTAAATGGTATCCTACAATAGTCTTTTGAAATTGAAATGTCTCTTAAGAAATCTAATACCAAATCTATATCTTTTACTAGGAAAACTAATCCTTTCTTTTTTACTTATAAATTGGGCAGTGAAAACATAGTTCGCACAATTTTACTAGGAAAACTAATCCTTTCTTTTTTACTTATAAATTGGGCAGTGAAAACATAGTTCGCACCCTTTATATTAATAATCTTGGTGTTCTCCTAGATAACAAACTTTATTTCCACTATCATGTTGAACATGTAATTTCCCATTCATTGAAATTACTTGGACTTATTAACCTTCGTATACTCGCGCCCAACGGCATCACACATATACTCGCGCACAGTGTCTCAGACCGAGTTTTGATCTCGTCTGTATTATTTTAGTTATATACTTTTCAAGCATTATTGGTATTTATTATATATAAGCGGGTATAATTGAATAAAAAAACAGAAAAATATTAGAACTTTAACTTTATTTGTTAGAAACAGACTTAGAACTCAGTCTCTTAAAAAAGAACATAATTTTTTTGTACTCTAACATTAATAACAAAAATAATTTTTTTCATGTGTTAGTTATAAAAAAAACTCTGAAATCTAATAAATGAGAGTATCAAGAATAATAAAATATTATAAAAATAAGAATTAATCATTATTAGGGTTATTTGTGTAGCAATCAAAACATACCATAACTGCGTGTTCGAGACAAAAATATTTTTTGCAGTTCATGCAGTTATATCATGTCTTTCGTTTTTTTTTACGAACAGAATGAACAACGACCTGCTTGATGATTACCTGATGATGAAGGTTCTGGATTATCAAGTTTGCATATTTCTAACAGCCTTTGTCTCAGTGTTACTTGGCAAACTTGAAATTAATGCCCGCTTTTTTTGTTGGGGCATTATGAGATCATACGAAAGTGTCTCTAGAAACTTCTTGCGGCTTGTTTTTATGTTGAAATTGTTAAGACCATATATTATAAAAGAATTTATCCTCGCAACATTCATAAGGCTGTAAAAAATAACCATAGGCCACCGATTAGTTCCTCTAGCGCTGTTATAGGTCTCACACATTTTGTCTACAGTGTCAACGCCCCCTTTTGTAGCATTGTAGTCCATAATTATCTCTGTTTTTCCAGTTCGTTCATTTACTTTTGCGTAATTGTGCATACTAGAGACAAGTAGAACATTTTTCTTTTTCTTTGGCACATATGGAACTAGGGTGCAGTTATTTCGGTGTCCAAATAAACTGGAATTTTCTGTACGGCCTTTTACATCAGTAAATACCTTTGGCAGTTCCTTTTTATTCTTGCGAATTGTGCCTATCACACTTAGCTTGTGATCCCGCATCAAACTGTCTACTAAAGGGATGCTTGTGAAAAAATTATCACAGGTTATATTTTGATCAGATCGATCGATTACGCCACAAAGACGCTTGACCAATTCTTGTGACCCAGTGTCGACTTTATATGGCCCTTCATGTTGTTGTCCTACATACACTTCCAGACTCAACGTATAAAACATTTTGGCATCAGTCAGTGCATATATTTTTATGCCATATTTGTTTGGTTTCGAAGGTATACACTGACGGAAGCTACAGCGGCCTCTGAATGCTTCCAACTTCTCATCGATTGTTACAAATTCAGAGGGGCTTAAATGTTTTTTGAAAGAGGACACAATGTCTTCAAATAGGTCTCTTATTGGAGCCAACTTGTCGACTGAAGCACGTTGAGTTCTTGTTTCCTTGTTGTCAAACCTTAGACATCGCAATAGAAGGTAAAATCGACTCCAGCTTATTGTCAATCGGAAAATTTCTGGAGATGAACCATCAGTCCTGAACAGATCTTTAGCATTCAGCTGACCATTTCTCCTAACACCAGCAAATAAAAGAAGGCCAAGAAATGCTCGAATTTTCTCTTCGTCAGTAAGTACAGTCCCTTGCTCGTTTGAATTCAGGTGAAAGCCGTTCAATGTGTTGGTTAGTATACTTCGTAATAAGATTGATTACTGTATCAGAAAAAAATAGTTTCCAAATCTCACCTGGATCTTTTGTATTTTTTGCTTCTCTCTTTACACCAGGAAGTTGCGTAACAATATTTTGAGACTGTGTTCTAATAGTAGCCGATGGACTATTTTTGTTCCATCTAGTCGTTTTGTCTTTGCCGTAATAGTAGTTTGCAGACATTTGCGAAACCTCTTCAAATTCGTTTGACGAATCACCCTCCTGCTCAGTGTTGGTATTTCCCTCTTGTACTTCTAGAGCGTCCTCCGCCTCACTGTCACTCTTGTCATCGTAATTTGAATCGGAATCTTCACATTCTAACAGCACCCTTATTCTTTCTTCCTACATTGTGGTGACAAAAATGGCTAGAAACAAAGAAAACTGTTCTCAAATAATATAATACAATAAACTCAATAAGTATTATACACCACTAAAATAAATTAATACATTTCATTGAGTAATGTTCTAAAATAAAAAAATTGTTACTTACCTAAATTAGTAACACTTAGATTCACGTCGGTCTCACGGACCGATAACAGTAATAAAGTGTCACACGTCCACTCGGCACCAACGCGCACGCCGCACTAAACAATGCCTAACAACAAATTAAAAAGCTACTAAAAACCGCAAAATCCCAGTGATGTTAATTTTTTGAAAAAACGAATTATTGATTTGTTGGTTTGAGAGACCAATGCGCTTGTATATGAAGGTTAAGGAACAAACAGTATTTGTGAGAATCGAAACATCCTGGTATCAAATAGGGGCCCACAATCATATCTCCAACAATGCAGGCCCCAATGACAGGTGTTACAGAACTTTTTATTGCTTAAATAAGCCTAAATGCTATACAAGTTTTATTTTTGGGGTTTTGGAATTTAAACTAAATATTGGAATTTATTAGACAGTATCGATATGTTTTTATAAGCCAAATAGGATACTTTTACTTGGACTCCATTTTTCCGTTTCCTTTTTTTTTTAACATATTGGTTTTAGCAGTTTTTATTACAGGTGATACTTGACAAATTTGGTCATAGACTTAACCAATCTGGTCCATTCAGTTTATTTGTCAAAATTTAGAAATAAGATATTTTATAAGTGAATTGAGACTTATTTTGAAACATTTAAGTTACTAAAAAAATTAAAATAAAGTAACGAATATCAACACTCATTTTAATTAACTTAAATAGTAGAAAAATGACACCTGGACACAAGAATTGAACATGGGACCTTGGCTTTGATGTGCTAAGCCAAAAGAGGTCATTTTTAAGCAAATTTAAATTATCTATCAAGGTAAGATAGAATGTTACCTTTCAGGGTAAATGAACTGTACATTTTTATCATTCTTAAATTATCTATCAAGGTAAGAAAGACTGTTACCTTTCAGGGTAAATGAACTGTACATTTTTATCATTCTTAAATTATTTTTTTTTAACTCTTGTGCCATCTAATTCCATTGTCTAACAAACAATTTTAGCCCCGGCGCTCGGCTTGCAATGAGGCGGTGCAGGTCGTTGTGCGGTGCCGACCCATGAATGAAAAGGAAATTGCTAATGGACATAGTTGGTAAGTAAACCTAAATACGCCAAAAGCTTTATTTTCTTTGATATATTATATTTCTGCAACTTAACAGAACACATCTGTGAGTGTTTTTCAACCTAAATAATCTCAAATATGATCTCCACCAACTTATCATAGTCCAAACTGTTTCTTCAATATCAAAGATTATTTAAAAATCCATGCTTCAGCTGAATACTGCTATGAAATTAAAAGAAATGCATTTAAAAAGAATATATTTTTCTGCATACACTCACAATATTGTTTTGTTGTTCCAGAATCTCAGCATAACTATCAAATTATGGATTGGTTCCAAAAAGTTGTGTGCTTTATTATTCCAGCCCGCGGTTCCAAATTCTACCAAATCACCTAAACTAATCTAAAAATGATGGATTGGTTCCAAAATGTTGTGTGCTTTATTATTCTGGCCCCCAGTTTCAAATTCTACCAAATCACCTAAACTCGTCTAAAACAGTTTGGTCTCCATTGTTTTCAGCTTTCTATAATACGGGCATTTACATAATTCATTATTAGGCAACCCAGTAGACATAAATAGAGCAAACAATTTGTAAATTTTATACACATTAGAAACTGTTTTATGTAAAACTGCATTCATTTCATTGTGTGAACTGAACTAGGAATTGGAACCTGCTTCGGTGGGTGCATGGTCTAACACACTACTCTCACAATAGACTAGACTGCCGATCATGCGGTGATTGAGTTTCAAATCTTGGATTGGGTGTACTGAGGGTGGTTTTTCAAAATAGTCTTCCACTCTCCCTCCAAGCAAATGTGGGTACACTTCCTAGAATATAACTTTCCTAATCTCTAAAAAACCATGAGCATAATTACTACATGATAGTTAACCTGAATGGGTATTAAGACACAGTGCTAAAAAAAAACATAAAAAGATTATGAATTGAAAATCAAACCAGCAGAACCAAGGTGCCATTGAACTGAACTGGCCCAACCAGAATATTTACACCAACAAATTATTTTTAAAAAAAACTATTTTAGTGTACTAAGATGTCTTCGCCCCTTTCTTATACTTCGAGAAGAATATAGTATACTCGCGTTGCTCTGGGCCGTAGGTCTGGAACAATTTGATCAGCTTCCTGATGACTCCGCTGGTCTGGCTCTGAGGCACGATGTTTATTTATTTAGCACAGTGTCTTACTACCTGTTCGGGTTGTATGCTTAAGTACTAATTACACTAATGGATTAGGAATTGGGAAGGATTAATTTAGAGGAAGTGAACCCACATTTGTGTGGAAGGGGGGGGGGTGGAAAACCATTTAGGAAAAACCACCCCTAGTTTACCCAACCAAGATTCGAACCTTGATCTCCCCGTCCTCGGCAGTCTAGCTCAACACCACAAAACTAGCGTGTTAGCCAACTACGCCATCAAGGCGGGTAGGCACAATGTTGACACATGGTATCTTCTTGATTAGTGAGGTAGGGGAAAACTGGTAAGGCCATTTGAGGGTGTTGATACATCATAGCTGGTAGTAGGTTGTTTTGGGTGGTGAAAGGTGGGTGGAGGGTGACATGTGGAAGGAAAGGGGGAAATGTTGTGGTGATTTTGAGCGTAGTGTATTATAGGGGTGATCCTAGTGAGAAGGTAGGAGTGTGGTTTCTTAAGGCAGGGGATGTGAGTGATGTGGCTTGGGAAGGTCTTTCTGGCGTACAAGGAGAGCTGTTTGGGGAGGTTTCCAGGTCGAAGGAATACCCGGGGTGTGAAAAGGTGATAAATTGGCCTTAAGGTTGAGGGTGTAGTCGTCTGCTACCGGTATAAGCAGTCCTGCTACCTCTTAAAGGAATGTTGGTTGTAGCCCATTTGAAGGGCCATGCAGGAAAGATTGGGAGTGTATTCAAGGCAGCTCAGAATGGGAGACCTCAGTGATTTGGTTGGTATGGGATGAGTACAGCTAAGTGTCTGATACTATGGCGAGCTGGTGAGTAGGAGGCTAGGGACAGCTCAGTGTTGGATATCATGGTGAGCTGGTGGGTAGGAAGTGAGGACATCTCAATGTTGGAAACCATGATGAGCTGGTGGGTAGGAAGTGAGGCCATCTCGATGTCGGATACCACGGTGAGCTGGTGGGCGGGAGAGAAAACATGTGTAACAACAGCCCGTTTGTTTTCCCAAGGGATGTTGCTCAGCTGATGGCTAGGCAATATCTAATGATATGGTCTGCTTGACTTTCTTTTATATCGACGTCTGTCAGATCGTTTTGGGGAGACTCGGCTCTAACGGTGTGGCATAGTTGATAACAAGGGTGAGGGTTGGCACGTAGCAACTGTACACTCGGAGGATGTGTTGGTGGAGAGAGTCGGACCTTGGTGACTGGCTATGGAGCTTAGTGCCCTGCTAGAGAGGGATAAGAGACGGGTACAATGAGGGTAAGATAGGAATGTGCTTTGGAAGTGCAAGAGGGCTGTAATAGAGCTAGAGCAGTGAAGAGGGCTGACAAAGATTTATTCATTATGGTGGGATCCTGATTATCCATCACTCACAGGACTGGTACATGGTCAGGACACTAAAAAGGATAGTAAAAAGAGCAATACAATTTTTACTAAAAAAAAAGTAAAAACACGAAATATTATGGTTTTCTAAAAATATTGAATTGTTGATATTTTAAATAAGTCAACAATTATTTAATTAAGTCAACACAAAATTAAATATTTTCTGGTGCAAAAAGTCTAATATCTGTCTGTTTTAAAGATGACATCCTAGCGTTGGCTGCTAAGTCTCTTCACTTATTTAGCCACAAAATGTCAATAGTAGGTTTCTGTTCTAGTCTAATGAAGAGCCATATCAAGTGCTTGTAACAGCAATAGTGCACACACAAGCACCCGAGCGGGACACTTGGATGTGAGAGGGTCTGCTCTATGTTTAAACATCATGTTATTAATGGCTTAATTTAAGGGGTAACCCGCTTCAGTGACTGATTGATCTAAAGTGTCACTCTTGTGTTAGACTGACCTGCTGAAGACAAGGAAACTGGGATTCAAGTCCTGGTCGGGCTATTGAAGGTGGTTTTTTCCTAAATGATTTACCAATCTCCTTCCATGCAAATGCAGATAGATTACCTCTAAAACTCTTCCTTTCATGTCCCTACCTCACTAAAGTAATTATCATATATGCAAATAACCTGAACAGGTAGTAAGATGCAATATAAAAAAACTAAGGGGTAAGGATTAGAAAGCTAGTTTAGAATTTAGATTAAATGTATTGGCATTGGCATGGTATGAGATGGGCAAACCACAGTAATATAAATATTAAGTAGCCTATAAAAAAACACTTGTAGTGCGCTCTGCTTGAATTCGAACCTCGACCTCTTTGTTCGCAACAATATAATCTATTGCGAGAGTGATGCCCTAGACTGTACGACCACTTATGTGGGTGGACCTTTTGTTGGGTCATTTCTAAATATCTAGTCTTCCTTTTATGTTGACTCAGCATTGTGTAACTATTTACACACTCAAACCTGTAGTGTGTATTCCTTGTTCTGTTAGTGACCGGTATTGAGCAACAATTTTTGATTACATAAACAGAGCCACGCTTAGGGGTGTGCAAACAGGGCAGTCACACAGAGCCCCGTGATTTATTAGGTGACAGGGGGGGAAAACAAGTTGAAGTGGGAAATTTTTGTTTGCATACTCATATAGTAGGCTCCTTATAGAGATGATAATAGAAAATATTCCAGAGTGTAAAAACTAACAAAAATATAATCTTGTAGTTTGATTCATTAAACAAGTGAAGCGAGCTCTCCGTTTTAACTCCACTGATTTGCATTTGTCTGTTTGTGGTGGATATGTTTTGAACGAATTAACTGATTAATTCAAACTCGACAGAGTTGTTCTTTGAACCTTTATACAGATCAAGTTGGCTGGGAAAGAAAATTGAACTAAGAGTGGGAGAAATCAACACTTTGATGCATAAAAACACGGCTTCTGGCATTAATTATTAGATGTATTAACTTTTTAGGGCATTTCCTGGTACCTTATACAGCAGAACATTGGTATTTAGGTCCAAACTATTTTAATGACATAAAACAAAAATTCAGTTTTTAAATTTTTTGAGGGGGGAGAGGGGGGGGATAGTGAGGCAGATAGCTGAGAGCCACCAAAAAGAAGTTTGCTCAGGGCCCCACCTCTGCTAAGGGCAGCCCTAAATGTCTTCACTTTTGTCTGTAACTTTCATTATATATTAGGATTGAATGGGTTCAATTTTCGACAAGACACATCAAAATAAATCTTAAATTCCTTTATTTTACTAGGATTTCGTCAAAATTATCTTAGGAATATAGATATATTTGCAAAGTTAAGCGGACTGAGATAATCTATACTCATTGCTTCTTTATTCATTCAAAACAAATGTGAACCATCTTGTTGTAATGTAAAATCAGCAATAATGGATTTTCCTGACATTGTGTATCTTAAAAATTATATATCATTGTCGCTGATATAATTTATTATTTAATGGTAATCACTTTTATTAAACTTAAGATTCTGTCAATTCTTTGTGTTTGTCTTTTATATCAACATATTATCCTATTCTCTTGTTGTCTTAAAACATATTTTTATTTATTTTCAGTGTTATTGAAGTGGTTTCCTCAAGAGGAGTCATTGAAATTTCCCATCCTAAAGACTCAAGTAAAGATAGTAAGAAGATGTTCACCTTTGACGCAGTTTATGATTGGAAGTAAGCTGCTTACTGTACAAACCACATTGTTAGCTCCACCTAGCTTTCACTCAACTTAGTCATCGACTAGTGGTTTTTATGTCTAAACTACTATGCGAGGATCAACCTCAGTGGTCCTGGTGTCAAGTGCTCACCTCAGGACCTGATGTGTGTGGGTTCAAACTCAGCTGAGATTGACAGATTTTTCTTGGGCGATTGTCGGTAACCTGGTGGTCTAGGGGTAAGGTGTCAGACTTCTGTGCTGAGGGTCCGGGGTTCAATCCTCGGTCCCGGCACAGATTTATCTGATTGCCAAACCCTTCCTTCACCTCTGACAAGACGTGTATTAACCACAACTTGTGAATGTGAGGAATGCCAGGCCTCTACCGAGGTTCGGATTCCACGTTAAACTGTAGGTCCTCCATTTCATTTCACAATCACCCTACCATTGCACATTAGCGTAAGTGCGTATAACCCGAACGGGTAGTAAGACGCGGTGCTAATAATAATTCTTGGGCGATACAATTCCATAGCACAACTTCCTTTGGAGGGGAAGTAAAGCTGTTGGTCCCGTGTTGATTGTAGCATGTAAAAGAACTGTGGAAGGTTGTGAAAATAATATTCCCGGCAAAATTGGTAGGACCTTTTTCTCTCACTTATAGAAATTCTCATGTGCTGATATAATCACTTGGTTTAGAAAGTGCACATTAAATACCTCATATAATTAAAATAGTAAGGGAGGCACTTTTGTTAGCTTTTCAGTCAATTCCAGTAAATTAGCATAATTTTCACATTTCATTTTATTAAAATAAAACCATAAAGGATTTAAAATTGAAGTCATTTATTACATTTCTTTAAAATAATAAGATAGGTATTTCTGAAAATGTGACTAGGATGGTTTTAATTTTAATTTTCTTTAAATTGAACCATCTTGCTTTCTTTTTGAGCCGAATCCACTAGTTTATGAATCTGAATTTTGAATCCTAATTCGAATCTTGTAAAAAGTTATGAACATAAGAGTAAATATAAACTTAGTAAACTAATAGAAAATACAAATAGTAACTAAATGTTAACATTCTTTCTTATTATCCATTCATTATACCATTCATACATTCAGTTAAGTGTTTGATTACTGCTCTGGGGTCTGGTTGTTAAGTTCATCCCATACCTAATTATAATTGGTTCTGAACCACAAATAAGCAGTATTAAAGCTCTCATACATTATTTCTCTAGAAAAATTGAAAGAGAACAATTTTTTTTTCCAAGGATTTGAGTCTCAAATCCTATAATCTCGAATATCCTTAAGGATTCAAGGGCCCATCCATATTTTTAGTAGTTAATTGCAAAACCATTCCAAACACCCAGGCAATTTTCATTATTTTACTCTAAATAACTAATTATTTCAGTACAATTTGACAACTATTTAGTAATAATCTGAATCATCTTGAACTATTTAAATTTCAAGATATAAATTGCAGGTTATATTCAATATTAATATGTAGATATATTTGTCTCTTTTTAGCTCCCGACAAGAAGACTTGTATGAAGAATCCATACGCCCTCTAGTGTCTTCAGTTCTTGATGGTTTCAATGGCACCATTTTTGCGTATGGCCAGACTGGAACTGGTAAAACCTATACAATGGAGGGTGAGCCAGCCTTTATCTGAAACCTCGCTACAAACTGTTACAATATTTGTCTGATGTGTTATGGATTCATGCCTAATTAAAATGGTATTTTCATGACATTGTTTGCCTCACCCCTTCTTGCCTTGACAAACGTCTTGAGGTTCGTTATAGGCAGGGATCTCTGC
>CABFWB010002159.1:109097-120680 GCA_902151455.1 Timema bartmani
AACTGGGGGTGGTTTTTCCTAAATGGTTTTCCACTCTCCCTCCACGCAAATGCGGGTTCACTTCCTCTAAATTCAACCCTCCCAATTCCTAATCCATTAGAGTAATTAATACTTAAGTGTATAACCCGAATAGGTAGTAAGACGCGGTGCTAAATATTATTATTAAATATTATATTATTAATATATTTTTCAGGGAGCCAGGCTAAAAGAAGCCTCCAAAATCAATCTTTCTCTGTCAGCATTAGGGAATGTGATATCGGCTCTTGTAGATGGGAAAACAACTCACATTCCTTACCGTGATTCTAAACTGACTAGAATATTACAAGGTTGGTATAGATGTAAACCATTAAAATAATAATAAGAATAATAATGATAATGATAAATGTTTTAGTTGTGAAGTTTTGAACCCTCAGTTTTTTGGTGTGTACCCTTCTATCCTCCTTTTAATGCTAAAAATGTGTTAAAGTAAATAGATTTACTTTGTTTTCTTTATTGAACAAATTAATTTTATTTTCAGACTCGTTAGGTGGCAATTCTAAAACAGTAATGGTTGCCAACATTGGTCCTGCAAGCTACAATTATGATGAAAGTTTAACAACCCTTCGTTACGCAAACCGTGCTAAAAATATAAAGAATAAACCTCGTGTGAATGAAGATCCAAAGGATGCCCTTCTAAGGCAATATCAGCAGGAGATAGCCAGACTTAAGGTATTTACAATTTACATATTTGCCAGTAGCGTCTCGTGACCAAAATTCTTAGGCAAGCTTGGAAGGGGTGCCCCCAACCTTAGAAGGGGAGGTCCCGGATCTTTTTTACAATTTTTACCCTTCAAGAAGCTATTTGGAGGTGTATTTTTTAATCATAGTTGTGACCTTGGGCGTCCTTCTGTTCTGTGATTTACATTATTGTGTTATTACTTACTATAGACATATACTTATAAACTTTCGTTTGTTAGCGTTCACTGATACACACATCAAAACAAAAGCACCTGCTACAATAAACTCCACAAAACTCTAAAAAAAAATAGGCCTAACGGTCTAGCAGACGAAGTTTTCATGTTTCTACTCAAAAGTTGTACAAGGTAAGTGGCGCGTTCTATTTCCTGAAATTGTATACAATAAGTTGTGCAAAGCAGATATTGTACAAGTTTTGGTATTCACAAGACTCCAACTTTATGCACAAGAATTTTTGTCATGTGTACCGGGCTTAAAGATGTGTAGGCATGGGGTCAGTACTTTGACAATTTTAATTTCCCCTTTCATGCTATACCATCCCTCTGTTTTGAAAAGGGAAGAAAGGAGTAGTGGCTTCGGTTCTAGTCGTCACCTTTCGGGCAATATAAGTCGTAGCTCAGCTGCTTGCATTTTTACCTGACATCTGCAGCTCTTCCCCTTCTCTCCCCTCCAAAATCTATGACGTCACAAATAAGAATTACACTAGCTAGAGCAATGGGATGAAAGTCGGGCAAATACTGACTTTCAACCACCATTAGATGGACTAGTTCACGTCTTGCATGCATGTTACGCTCACTGCCATGTATGGGATTTTTCTTCAAACCCACTGATGCTTGAATTACATTTAAATGACTACCAGGAGAATATTTTTGCAAACATTAAATAAAATAATTACATATCTTCAATCAAAGGCAAAGCAGAGCTTGCCTTGCTTGCCCTGACACGACGCCACTGATATTTGCTTTGTGTTGTCTCTTCCCTAAATTAACCTTGAAAAAAAGAAAGACGAGAGAAAAATTATCGCCACTAATATTGTTGGTGGCTTTTAATGGGATCAATCGGGGATCAACAAATTTGCAAACATTTTTAATAGTCAGCAAGTTTTTCTAGTCTCCAATTAAAATAGAAGAGTAATATGCCTTTTGTTAAATATGAAATTATTGCCAAAGAAATTAAAATAATTTGATGTTATTCAATTTATGGTTGAAAATGTTGTGTATACAATAGGGCCCCCGTATTCGCTGATTCAATTATCCACACTTTACCGCTGCCCAATTTTATATATATTTTAATTAAAGACAATATTTATAAGTCACTGCCTACACCATCACCCCACTTTATCTCTTCATCAGGGGCATTGTGCATTCATATTATCATCATCATCAGTGATTGTCGAAACAAGAATGAGAATAAAATAGTAAGTACACTTTAGTACACTGTAGTTTACAGTACATTATTATTATGTACTTTATTTAATGTTCGTAATCTCTTACTATGAATAATTTATCAATTAAACTTTACCGTATTTATGTATGTTGCATGAATATCACGTTATGTATAGTTCGGTATTATCCACAGTTTCACGTAACCTCGGTAGATCTCGGAATGTATTACCCACAGATATAGGGGCCCTACTGTACATGCTACAAACAACAACAAAATATAATTTATTACTTTAAACTAGGGCTGTGCAGGATCCCGAACTTCGGGGGAAAATTCGAGAAAATTGTTGCTCCCAAAATTTGGGTGGGAAAAAAATATAAAAAATTTACATTGAGGACCGGCTGTCAAAGTCAAGTTTTTATTTAATTTCCTTTGAAAATAATATTAATTTACTAAATCTAAATTAACCTTATATTCCGTTAAGTGTAGCTGGACACTCGAAACTTCAGTCGCTTTTATTTTATTGTGTAACGCCTTACAAAACAACTGTGCACCATTAAATAACAAAACCACACTGAAGGAAATTGAATATATATCCCTGAATAGATTTAAGGCAGGAAAACATATTTTTAGCGTGAAATAATTATGAACGTGGCTTTTAAATACCAAACTATGAATGGAATATACCTTCAATACACTTATTTGCATAAAGACAAGTCTATTACTTAAATGTAATTATTTTAAGTGGCATCCATTTGCTTTTATGTTATAGATAATAATAGTTTGATAAGCTAATATTTTTTTGCTTCATGGAATGATATATTTAATAAAACAACATGTATTATATATTAAGGTTTAGGATCAAGGAAAATGTGAAAATAATTTAAGTGAACTTAAAAATACTGAAAAGATTTCCAGGACTCCAAGACCATCGTGCCACCTAGATATGCCCTGGCAGTGCTTATTATTATAAACAATTCTGACGGTGCCAACGATTGTGCCTAATAGTCAGTTCCTTTTCACTTTGTTTGCTTTGTCAGAGTCGTGTCTTCTGTTTGGTCATACTGTGTGTTACAGTATTATGCCTGTGATTTCGTACTGAACTGTTCAGTACAGTATTTTGGAATTTCTCTGCCGTATTTTTTAAAATCCGGACAAATCAATAATTCGGATTGGGCTAGTGACTAGACTTCTAGTGTCAACCTCAGTGGTATTGGGGTAAATTGCTCGCATAAGGATCCAATCTTTGTGGGTTCAAACTCATCTGGGGTCAATGGATTTTTCTTGAGGGATAAAAATCCATAGCACAACGTCCTTCAAAGGGAAATTAAAGCTGTTGGTCCCATGTCGAAAGTGGCATGTAAAAGAATCCTGGAAGTTATATGAAAATACCTTTCTGGCAAAATTGGTAGGCCCTTTTGTTCTCGCTCATAGAAATTGTCATGTACTGATATCAGTTCAGAAAGTGCACGTTAACTACCTCAAATAAATAAATAAGCTTCTAGTTATATTATAGTTTCCTATAAAAACATCTGAAATACAGATAGTAATTTATAGCTCTTTAATAAAGTATTTTTCTTCATTAAAGATGAGAAGTTCATATTTGCTATCACATAGTAATATAATAAATACTGTTTTTTAAGTGCTCGGCTGAAATCTTTCGAGATGAAAACCAATGTGCAAATCATATTTAGTTTCCACCATTAGCCATTCTAACAAATGTATCATTCTTGTCTGGTTTGCATCATTGGCCATGCTAACAAATGTGCCAGTCTTGTCTGGTTTGCTGATGATGGGGTTGAGGTTAAATTACCAGCCAAGTATAGAAAGGTTTTTTTTATAAGTGGTTTCCCAATCCTCCTCTCCAAAAATGCAGGTGCAATTCCTCTCATTTCTACTTTCCTTAGTTCCACTCTATTAGCGTAAATAACAATATACAAAGATATTAATAATGTATTAAGCTTGTACACTCCATGTGCTTTAATTTCATTATGGTCGTATCTTATAATATTCGCCATCCATCGATGTAAGCTTTCTTGGGTGTACTAGTTTACTCTAGCTAAAATAGTTTCACACTAGTAATGTTGAATTAATTCCTAATTTATGATCACATAGGTTCTTCTTGCTGAGAAACATAAGATCGTTGAAATGAGAGCCCAAGCTCAAAATCAGAAGAAAGAAAAAGAGTCAAAGAAGACACAGCCAACTCCAGATATTCCTTCTGATATTACTGAAGAAGAGTTGAGAAGGAAAATAATGAATGGTGAGATAATCATCTCACCAGAGGTCAGTTTATTCTATAGTTAGTTTTATCCTAATATTAATTGCATGGAGTCAAACTGAAATATTTATTGGTTCTGGATCAAGTTTTGACTCTACAAACATTTGAAAAGTTCCTATTAGAGAAAAATTAAGTCTCCTGTTATTTTTTGTTGAAAAATGATTCTGGTTCTTTTAAATTTGTATCTACTAGTTACTACCATTATAAAAGTTATAAATTGTAAAAAATTAAAACTAATCTACAACATAATGTAAGCTAGTTATTTAAAAATACCAAAAGATATTATAATTCAGAAATATAAAAAAAAACTATATTTAAATGTGTATTTTCAATTGAAAATAACATAAGTATATTGAAATATCTGATGTTGGTTTGATGCAACGAAATCAGCCAATTGCTATAATGACAGATTAAGTAAATATTGTTTATAGTATCTTAACACATGATTTTAGGCTTCTCTACTATACTATTCATTTTATACATTTTTCTTTCATCTAGTCACCAAACTATGCGTTCTGGAGCTATCACTTTTGCTAGATGATTATTTACTCATCTATAATATAATATCAATGCTGGCTAATTTTAATTCATTTTGATAGGTTCCAAAAAAAGCTATTTGTGACTGCTACACATGTGGAAAACTGTTAAGAATACCAATATATTTGCAAAATTGAAAAAGTTTTAAATAGTAGGCCTTTACATATAGTAAAAAGTGAACTGAAAAATGAATCATGTTGATCCGAACATATCTTATACCTCCTCCCCCAATCCTGTAACATGTTGTTTAGCAACTGCATACATCTCCCCCTCAAGATTAAATCATCCTGTTCTAAATACTAACTACACTACTACACACTAGTCCATTCTATCTATTTATCAATATAAGTTGTTTGGAAAAACGGTAATTCCTCTTGAAAACGTGGAAAACACAAGACATTTGGTGGTAAGAATATAGTGATAGCCAGAGCTCTGTAATCTGAGTCACAGTTGGAGGAGCCGACTCGATAAAAATATACCAACTCTGCTTCAAAATAAATACTTGTAATATTATTACGATATATAGTAATTATATCATTTTAATTCTATACTTTTTTTTATTCTTTAGGAGCAATATTTGTAATTTGGATTGACAAATTGATTTAAATATATATTTATGGTGACAAAGAAACTTCCCATGAAGTAATCTGTATTGGAGTATTTTACTGCGGTAAATTTGTTGCTACCAATTAATATAATTTAGTCATTTCTGAAGGAGTTTGAGTTGGACAGTATAAAAATAGAGGAGTCATAGTTGGAGTTGGAGTTTTAGTTTTGGTGTGCCAACTCCACAGCCCTAGTGACAGCACTGTTATGCTATTGGTGATCTTACTGTATGTGGAATCTCTTTCAACATTTGAATGTGAATGGAATGCTACTTTAATGCTTTAGAAAAATCAATTTTGATACTATACTTATCATAGCATATTTGATTTATTTTTCAGATGAATCAAAAGCTGATAGAAGAAATAGAGCGTAAAAAACAGGAAGTGATTCGAGAAAGAAAGGAAACAGAAAAACTTCAAGCCCAGCTTATGTTTATGGAAAGTAAGCTCTTGTCTGGTGGTAAAAATATAGTTGATCACACTAATGAACAGCAACGTGCTTTAGAGCTACGCAAGCAGGAAATTGCGGAACGAAAGGTAAGCCTAATCATCTGGTTTTTTAGTAATCAGCTTTTCATGTCATTTTTGTTGGTAGTATTTTATTATGATTTTGTTTTATATGTAATCTTGAATATAAAGTATTCTAAATCTAATTGTTCTCTATAAATTTAAAAATAAAAAAATAATATATGCCAAGAAAATTCCATACAAAGTCAATATGGATAGTATTTGTTTTCAACTGGAGCATGCCTTTGTAATATTTGTTGAATTGGGCTGAATCCACTATTTTATGAATTTGAATCTCCAATTTACCTTCAAATCTTGAATCCGAATCTTGGAAAAAATGAACATAACAGGAAATATAAATACATTAGATTAATATAAAATACAAATAGTAACTAAATGTTAACATTCTTTCCTTTAATCCATTCATTATAACATTCATACATTCAGCTAAGTGTTAAATTACTGGTCTGGTGTCTGGTTGTTGAGTTTATCCTATATTATAATTAGTTCTGAACCACCATTAAGCAATATGGGCTCTAAAACAAATTTCACTTGAAAAATAAAAAAAAAAAATTTTTTTTTAAAGGATTTGAGTTTTAAATCCAAAATGTTATCAAAACCTTGAATATCCTTAAGAATTCAAGTGCCCATCCCTAATATTTGTAAATCAATACTAAAATAAGATATTGTTGATTATTGTAATTCCTTCATTCTTAGCATATGTGCATGTTTGTATACTAACATAAAAGTGCAATTATATTGTTTATTTGAATATTTCACAGAAACGAGAAGTAGAAATGAGAACAAAAATTAGAAATCCAAGAAGCAAACTCTATGGAGTTTAGAGAAACATTCACAAACTTGAAACAAGAAGCAGAGGTGAAGACTAGGAAGTTGAAGAAACTGTTTTCTAAACTTCAAGCAACAAAGCTTGAGATGAATGACCTGACTGAGGAATTTAACCGTGACAGGCGTGAGCTAGAGCTCACTCAAAATGATATACTCAGGTAAATGGAAGAACAAAATTTCTCAAATTTGATTAGAAGTACTCGTTCCAAGTAGTTAAACTCAGTTGTTTTTTTAGCTACATGTCTTACTAACCATTAGAGCTATTTATATACTAATTTTGCTAATGGGTTAGGGATGAAGAAGGTTGAATTTAGAGGAAGCCTACCTGCATTTTTGGTGAGAGAGTGTGTGAAACCAATTAGGAAAAGCCACCTCAGTACACCCGACTGGGATCAAACCCCAATCTCTGTCATCAACCGTCTAGTCTCTTGCAAGAGTATCACCTTAGACCATGTGGCCACCAAAGCGGGCTACTTTTACTTAAATTTTATTTATCTTCTTTCACCAATTTTATATAACGGAAAGTAAAAAAAAATCTCACGGAACGGAATGCTACTAGTTATTAAATTAATAAAAATTAACTATTGCCTAATGGCTTGGAAATGTGTGATAAGACAGTGTAGAAACACTGCCTTATTATAGTTATGAAATTAAAAACTATTAAAAAACAATACACTATAAAACACAACCTAATTTAACCTATTCATTTATTTTCTGAGTACTTTATAGAATCTTAACACAAAAATAGGAAGAAAAAAAATTACAGATTTAAGAGTAAACAAGAAAGAGATAATTTCATAGTTTAAGGTGGAAGTATAGGTGACTTGAGGAAAGGTCACATGATCTTACATGATCAAACATGGACCTTTTATTCAGGTATTTTTTACTACTTTCAATCTTGGATGGGGTTTTTTTTCAAGCACATTATGGTATTGTATGTAAAGAAATAAAAAAATAATATGAGGCTGGATACATGGTAGTTAAAAACTTTTTTTTTTACATTTGTAATAGTAATATTTTTTATGTTTGTGTTAACTTGTAAAGAATTTTAAACTGGCATATTTTTAAGAATGTAAATATACATAGTGGCTACAGACNGTAATATTTTTTATGTTTGTGTTAACTTGTAAAGAATTTTAAACTGGCATATTTTTAAGAATGTAAATATACATAGTGGCTACAGACCGGTAAAACCTGGAAAAGTCATGGGATTCTTGGATGACAGGAAAAACAGGTAAATGTGAGAAAATTTAAACACTTGATTGATTCTGTACCTAAACATTTAAACAAAAGTGAGGAATTTTGTTTGTTGATGTTAACAAAATGAATTGCCTGGATAGGTCATTCTTAACATGAGAGGAACCTAAACATTTAAACAAAAGTGAGGAATTTTGTTTGTTGATGTTAACAAAATGCATTGCCTGGATAGGTCATTCTTAACATGAGAGGGTTGTACAGGGTTTGTCTTATAACACATTTACACAAGGACACAAGTTACCTAATTAAATACTAGAAAATGAACAAGAACTTGTAAGAATGTTGATACTTGTTGGATTAGAATTTTTTTTTAATATGTGATTATTGTATTAAACAGAAAAATTGCCATCCGCCCAGAAAATTGCCATCCGCCAAGAAAAACTGGAAAACCTGTGAATATCGAAGAATTTTATAATAAAAGTTTTGTAGCCATCCTGATAAAGGCTATTTTCTCGCTATATAAATTATATAAATAAATCCTAAGACAAAAAATGTTTTTTAAATAAATATTATATTTTCCAAACAAATTTTTCAGAGAGCTAAAAAAGAAGTATATGATAATAGAAAACTTCATTCCTTCCGACGAGAAAATTAATGGAAAAATGAAAATTTCCTCTGGAAAACCTGGAAAACACAGGGAATTTTGTAATAAGAAAATAGTGGCAACCCTGCATGCTGATAAAGGCTATTTTCTCACTATATAAATCTTATAAATAAATCCTAAGACAAAAAATTTTTTTAAATAAATATTATCTTTTCCAAACAAATTTTTCAGAGAGCTAAAAAAGAAGTATATGATAATAGAAAACTTCATTCCTTCCGACGAGAAAATTAAATTAATGAGTCGTTTCCGCTATGATGATGAAACTGATGCTTGGTCACTATTGCCGCTGGAAATAGAAGATGCTATACCTTTCAAGCGACCTGTCAACTGTGATGGAGATCGGAGACCAATCTCAGATTTTGGACGCGTGGCCATCAAAGTTGGCCGTAGTCATCGGTATCATGTGAGTAAAAAAAATTTATGATACATATTAATATGAATATATACCATAAACAGTATTGATGGTAAAATGTTTCACAGACTCAATACACAAACTTCTGGAACTCTTATGGAGCAAAAGAGCTTTGTTTCCTTTTCAAATGAAGTTTTTTTAATATAGCTCTTTACCACGTCTTTAATTAAGTCTCTTGGTTCATAAAACATACAAATCTGTCCAAATGAAAAGGAAAATCGCTAGTTTCTAAATTAGTAAATTTTCAAACTTTCACTACCAAAAGGGGACGTGAATCAACCCTATTGTATCTCAAGGGATGAGGGTTGTAAGGTTTGCACTACCCTATCGTCTCGGGTCCTACCTAAGGAGGTGTCTTGCCCAAGCAAGGCACCCTTCATTTCGTGAGTGGAAGTATTGGTTTTCCATGCCCATTACTAGCATTGTATTTTGGCCAGACCCTTGTTGATTTGATAGTGGCTGGGAGTGTTTGTGTGTTATTACAATTGGTCTTTAGAAGGATGGCTTTGGGGTCAATGACAATACAAGTAAGGTAGGTAACAAAGTAGTAGAAATCATGAAGTAATATTGAGGTGCCTCATAGAAATGGTTATTGGGGTTTCTGGCTTAGCCAGTCACAAGGACAACTGACTGAATGACCATTATAAACAGTAAATTGTGAGGTCATCAAACTGCTACCTAACCTAAAACTCCTAAGAACATTCTAATTGAGCTTATGGTACAGCTGATAGACACTTGCACTAATTTTGCACATTTTTCACTCAAACTGTCATGACAGTGGAAACCTATTGTGATCCTGTCCTCAAAACCCTGGGGCTCACTTTTATTATCCATCCTTAGTGCCGCAGGGATTAACTTCTTCATTTACAGATCATGCCAGTATAGCTAAGTGGTGAGACATGCTAATCAACTATCCAATCTTTAAGGTTACAATTTCACAATAACCCAAAATGGAACAACACTCAAAACTTTAATCAACCCTCACGCTCAAGTCTGACTCTTGGTCTAGATATTAAAACAATTTTTTTTATTGAATCCATATTTAGTTTATTTACCAATTTATCAATAAAGTTCATCAAAAATTAAAAGAAAATTTCATAATATTTTTGTCAGTTTTTTGATGTTGTAAATTAATTTTGCAAATCTTCAAGCCCCTCAAAATGTGATTTAAAATGGTTGACATCATTTAATTTATGTTTTTAATAATGCAAGCTTAAATCTTTTACTATAACTTGTGAAATAATTTTTAAATGCCTATTTTGACAATTGTTTGGACATGTATAAAACTAAAATAAATTCAAAATAAGATTTTGGGTACCTAAAAGTATAAAATGCACTTTAACGACCATTTCAAAAAATTTTGCTGTCACAAAACCAATTATTTTTAACAGTTGGAAGTATCTTGATCAATTAAGCTTGAAATTCATCCGTTATATTTCATGCATCACAAAAATTCTGAGTGACTCTACCATTAACTACCAGGGCTGCCACCCATCTGGAAAACCTGAAAAACAGTGAAATGTCAGGGAATTTCTCAAATTTCCTAAAAATGACTGGAATTTTAAAATATAAAGTCAAATTTTCATAAGTGTTAAACTATTCTGCTGACAACCTATTTTTACATTAATGTTTTTCTGCTTAATAATTAATTAAAATTGCGATCATAATTTATGAACATCACAGGGAAGGCTATTGTTATAATGTGGCATTACGTAATCCAAGAACATCTGCACATGTGTAAACATCAGCGTATGTGCCGTGGTCACTGTTCTAGTTTTGAGAAAGCGTCTGCACAGCCTTTGATATGACACGTAATACACATGCGGCTATTTGATCTTTTGTTTTCTTAGTTCCAAAATAGTGACAAAACAGTGCTTTATCATTATTTTCTATATCATTTGTAACTTAATTTTAAAAAAATAATGTTTTGATAAATTATTATTTTACGGTATTATAGCAAAATTGTTTATTTAACACATCAAAAGCATTGCAAATTTGCTTTTGCAGTTTAGTGACTCTTTGCGCATGCTCAGATACAGATTTATTTTTGTGTTTCTCAATTCTAAAATGACATGCGTACGGTATTTGTTTCGAAGTCCAAAGTGTTGCCTCTCATACGCCCACTATTTACAATTAGAAATAAAATGTTTTGTGTAAATGTGTGAAAAGCAGTTCATCCATACTCCAGAAACATGCTTCAAATAAACAAGTAAAAAAAATATATTTGTTAATGATGGGCCCAAACCCTAAAGTTTTTCTAATCTCTAGTAAACATGGTTATCATTAATAATGGAGTTGGGGCTTAGACTACTTGCATTGCATGTAATGACAGGAAGATTGAGGTTTGAATCCCGGTTAGGTGCACTTGGGTGGTTTACCCATTCTCTCCATGCTAATGTGTGTGCATCTATTC
>CABFWB010002160.1:0-15320 GCA_902151455.1 Timema bartmani
ATACTTTAAAGAAAAATACCTTCATCCATGACTTTTTAAATATATGAGAGCAGTCCAAAAATCAACTACATTATACCATGGAAACCATGATTTGTGAATAGCTCTTTATTAGTAAATAAAATATTTGTCTTTGTTAAAAATAACATCACCTTAATCATTACTTGAGTGGTTTGATGCCATGAATAGATAGAGATCTGGGAGAGGGGTCATTTTAATGTTCTCATCGTGGCGAGAAGGGGGGAAATATACGTTTTTATTCAAATTACACACCGAAAACTAAACATATAAGTAAAGTTGATAGCTTTTGACGAGTAAACTTTTAACTAAAAAGTGAATGAGGACTTATTATATATATCCTTTCCCAATAAGAGTTTAAAATACATTTTAGAGCAATAATCTGCAGCCATCGCTGCAACGAACCACTATTTATGTCTAAATGTATTTAAATACACTAAAGTTGATATCTATATTTGAAAATGAAAAATATGATTTCAAAATAATATTTCTAACAGAAAATATGAAACAATATTTTTTTTAATTTAAAAGTTGTAAGTTTGGTAACATATTTATTGAAATGTTAATCAACAGTGATTTTAGACAGGTTAAACAACATAATTATGTAATTAAATATGCTTGTTTTATAGTTGAACATATTAATAAAAGTTTTAAATATATTATGCTCGCAAAAAATCTCAATGTTAATTTTTATTTTAACTTAAATTATAATTTTAGTAATGGAGCATATGAAAATAGTAAAAAAATAGACTAGTCAATTATCTATGATCTTTTTAGCTATTCTTATTTTCATTGCCTTGTCATGGCAATGCAACTTCAATCAAGGGTAACTCAAAATGAACGACAATATTGAATAAGTTTAGGCCTACCGGTCAAAAGTAGTTTTAGAACTCTATTGCGTTATTAATGTGACATTTAGTACTAATTCTACCATTTGTTGAGTTACCAAATGATTTATAAGTGAATCTACTGATATAATCTAAATTGAATGGCACACACTTATCATTGCGTTCTAAATATTGATATTAACGTTAGTTACATCAAGAGAAAGCTCGAAAACGATGAGCCTACACAACTTTCGATATTGATCTCAAGTTTTAGTTATGAGCTTGGCTCAAAGCTCGAGATCAGAGTACTCCCAGATCCCTAATGTATGTGTAGCTGTTTTAGTATTTAAATATAGCTGCTGTGTACTGGCTGACGTAAGCAAGGACATTATTAAATTCTTCCAAGCGGTGCTAGCTTTCTATTCTTTTTACGTTGCTTATTATGTACCTTTAGCTCACCGTGAAATGCTGAAAGTTTATCTTTCATGGTTCCACTATAAGACAGCTTATAAAATATGGTCAAAGTGTAGTGCGTCAAGGTAAGACTGTTACCTTTCAGAGTAAACGAAGTGTACACCCCGTTTGCGGGCAAAGCATATTAGTCATATGTGCACATGAGCTACATAAAAACTTATCCATGTTCTGTTATCCCTTACCCGAAAGCACGGAGTAAAAATTCCAGGTCAAGGCTTGGGTCCTAATCCTACACAAAGCTGCAGAATTAAAAAAAACAACCCCCAAAGCAAATACATTTTTGGTAAGCCAGGAAAGCACACATGTTCATCAATTTCTATAAGAAAAACGTGCATGAAAGTTATATAAAAGCACATAAAATCATGACTTTAAAAAACAAAGAATAGGCTAAGTTTGGATTTATAAGATTGTTTTATTAAAAAAATAAAAATACATAGCCATCATGTTATTGAACTTCTAAAATTGAGGTAAAGTTGCAATTAAAATGCCTTAGGCCTGAGTCTGGCCTTGGCCCAACTAAAGGCGTTAATATTTACTTGGTGATTTTATATATTTCAGTGGTAGAGACTAGTGACCCTACTTAAATACCTGCTGACAAGTGGCAGGTAAAATTTATTCTCCAATAATTCGAGTGTGGCCAAAAATCCTACCTTGATGGATTATACATTCTATACCTATATTAGCTCTGTCTCATACTCTTCTCAATTTAACTTACTTTACATCCATTATTGTTTCCAGTCTATTTATTGTCCTTGTCACTTTTTTATTCAAGCCATATATATTCCACTACCGGCTTGCTAGGCCTGTCGTAGCTTCACATGTCTTATAATCTATTTTAAGACTAGGATAGGCACATCATCCAGTCCCAGGTCGTTAATTTATTACTATGAAAGGGTAAGCCCACATCTCACCCATGTTAAATTTTCAGCCATGCCGGGAATCGAACCTGGGACCCTTAGCTCACTAGACAGACATGCCATAAACTGAGCTAAGGTGTCGGATATTTTATATTTAATACTAAATAAAAATTCAAATCCAAGATAATTGACGTAAAAATAGTTCTGCTCTTGTAATGGTAGGCCTACTGTTTTGGACCCGTCTCATTTATTTAAAAAGTCATAGATGAAACTGTATGTAAACTTTTCATTTTGATACTTCATCCGTGGATGATCAGGCGTTTTCAGAAGTAATTTCAATATAATACGTCTTAAAACTTTCTTTGTTTTAAAAAAAACTCCCTTCGTTATATTTGAAAATCTACTTATGAGTTGGCTGCCTTTACCCAATAGGAAGCTAGCCTTCGCAACATCAGGCTGCCAGGAGTTCTCATATTAGTTAGTTTTAACTCTGGTGACAAGGGGTCCAAAAAGCAAGGGGTAGGTCATATATAAGCAGCTTGTGCGTATAGTAATAGACAAAATATAGTTATATCACACAGAGAAAAATAGTAATCTCTATCACAATCTGTAACAAGTACTAGCTCAGGCTCTCCAAGTCAGTTAAAAAACGAATAAAAACTGCATCATTTAATGTTAAACTTACAATAATGAAAATAAATTAATAAAAGAAATCTTGTACAACATTAATTTTCTACTAATTTCAATAAATAACCAATAACTAATCCTACAGCAAGAAATACATATATAATCAGATCGTCATAGCCGTGTGATACCAGGTGCGCATTAAGGCATGCACAATCCACATCCACATCATCATAAAAACAGGTATCATTACATTATATGTAGTGAACTTCAATTTTGGTAATTTTCCTTAGTGAAGTCATTATTAATAAAATAGCACGAGGCTTAAAATGTGATTTTTTCATTATATAATTTAATCAGTATGATCAGTCAAAATTATACAGAGTCTTAGGTCTAGATAACTAAAATTCCCTTTCGTTATTAAAAACCCATTTCAAATATATAGAATGGGTTTTTCACAATCTTTTAATTTTTAATATCATGCTTTGATGTGTGAACGAGTGTTGACCAGACTCTTAATAAACTTAACGAAATTGCATTGGCCACATGTCTGAACAAAACCTTGCTTTTTGGGAATTCTTCTTCTATGGGCCAATTATGTAAGCTGCACCCTAGTAGATATAACCAACGTAAGGTTGCTTGCTACCTTCCAGAGTAAATTAATCTTACAACAATCGTGCCTGTATTCGTTTACACCTGGCGTTTTTTTCTTCTTTGTACAGCACTTCTTACTTCCCGTTCAGTCTACCAGCGATCCACATATTTACACTATCAGAGTAGAGATTATGCAGGGATTATGTAGAATCTAGAGGAAATATACTACCATTTGCATGGCGTAAAAGTGGGAAACCAATTAGGGGAAAAGTCCCTCGATATTACCTACCGGGATTATAGGCCCTGATCGCCTAGTCATCGGAATTCCTGTTTGTTGCGAGAGTTACGCCTTAAAACAGGGGTTGGCAACCTGTATATCTTGCAGTGGTTTTCACTAGATCGTGTATGAAAACTACATCACCGGTAAAGGTAGAGCTTTTTGCCTTCTAGAACTCGCAATTTTATTATTTACTTTCAAATAATATTTGCGTGGGACAAAAATTACCTGTAATGTTACAAGAAAGTTAAAAATTTTAGTATGAAATTGAACATTTGATTTAATTCCATACATAATTTTTTTTCTAGAATGGTTTTTGAGGGAGGATTGAAATTGTTTGATGAATAGATCGGGGCCTGCGTGGTAGCCTGAGTTTCCGGCCGCGGTGGTAAAGTGGGTTTGCCTCATTTTGTTCGGGACCCCCTCCTACTCCGGGGTTGTAGTCTTGAAGGCAGTGCGTGCCGGATGTGTGAGAGGAACCACCGCTGCTCAGGAAGAAGACTGATGAAAATAGAGAGAGAGGGGGGACGGTAGTTCGGGGTGTCTGGGGTGTAAGAGTGATGGGAGAAGGTAGCTCTCTAACCTTTCCCCCCCTACCCCTCTTCCTCCATCTACCACTCTCTTCACTTCACCAAGAGTCGTCATGAGCTAGGCGAGACATGTTTACCATCCATCACTCAGCAACTCTTTTAACATCCATTTACTAGCGACGTTAAGACTTAACCTTGACAACCAGAAGGTGGAGAGCGTCTGGTACGTGTTCCCAGCGTGCTTTTTGGAGAAAAAAAATATACGTACTATATAGGAGTGTGGGAGGGGTAAAGGGGTGGAGGTGTAATCTCCCTGCTGGGTCTTGATCAGAAGATAGCGGACATACCTTGCTTCGATAGTCTAACGGTTGCGAAAAACTGAAAACGTTTTCCAAACTGCAAACGACACAAACTTTTATGTTTATTTTCATCCGAGTGGTGGGGCGTGGAGTCTTGTCAGGGTAAGAATAGCTTGTTAAGGACGTTGTCTACCTGTGACGTAACGGAAAGTCAATATAGTATTTCCAATGTTAATATATTTAAGATTTATTTTACATGTTTTAGATATAGAACATTGTGAGAAAAAATACATACTCAAAAATAAATCTAAGAAATAGCCTTGCATTATCACATTAAAAAAAAGTGTTATCTTAAAATAGTCTACAGCACAGGCTATTTGGTTTATTAGAGACAATGGTCATTAGTAAACTTCCTGCCAGGATATAAATTAAAATCATCCTTGGAAGCATATGTCTATTTAAAATAAGAAACAAGAAAATAATAATTTTGAAATGCAAATCATGCTGTCATTGCGCAAAATCTAGAATGATTGTGTATACTAGTCAGTAGAATAGCGGAAGTGTTATCAGCAGATTAAAAAGAGGCCTCACATGACGAACTAATCATTTTTTTGCATGTAATTCTATTTCGTAAATTGACATCTAAATATCACTGATTATAGTGATTGAGTGAGTCAAGTTAAGATGCAATCCGCTTCGCAAATTAGCCTCGAACTTAAAAAGCAGGTCACTCCGTTAAAGCTTTATGTAATTATGTTATGTTCCCCTCCCCCCCATATATTCCCCATTTGACCAATCGTACACAGGTCCTGTACCATATACCGCGCATGATAAATCAATATCCGTTGATACCCGAACAAATGAGTGATGAAAATATAACACAGGTAGAGTTTGGAAAAATTCTGCTTATCCCAAAAACACTCCACATAACATTGACATTCACCAAAGTCTAGGTTAGACTAAGATGTTTTTTATTGGATGATATGTATATTCACACGAGCTAAAAACTGGTACTTAAAAAAATATGTCAGATAGCGAATCAGCATCTTGTAAAATTGTTTTTAAAGTGCTAAAAACCATTATAATTTTCAGTGTTTAAATAAAAATGATGCAAAAGTTGAGCTTTTTTTAACACCACGTCCAACTACCGGTTTTGTTTATATGCCTATGTACTAATTACACTAATGAGTTAGGGATTAGGAAGGCTTAATTTAGAGAAAATGAATCAGAATTTGTGTGAGGGAGAATGGAAAGCCATTTAGGGAAAATCACCTTCAGTGCACCCGATCGGGATTGAACTGCGATCTCCACATCTTCGGCAGACTGGTCCAACACGTGATTATAGCGTTAGACCACGCGGCCACTGAAGAGGTTAAGAGATTATTAATACTAGATAAAAAACAGTTTTACAGATTAAAGTTTCGATAACAATACTTACTGTTATCCATACTTTTCTTTCGATACTAGAACGGTATCGATAGTCTTCTTCCGATACTTTTAATGATTACAGTATCAATACTTTTCTTTCGATACCACATCTCTAGACAGAAGATGTGTTTCCCCATTAATCTCATATCATCCTGTTTTATAACATAAGTGACATGACTTCACACTATCCAGTTTGATGAAAATTGAAATATTATTAATATTTTCTTCAATCAAAGCTGACTGGTAAAATAGGAATTCCTTCTAGAAAACTTTAAAAACACAGGGATCATGGTAGACCCTAATAATAAAATAGTAACAACCTTGCATGAATAGAAATTTTGATTGGTTACCTACAAAAAGGTAAAGTAGAACCATTAGGTGAAAAGGAAAGAATTAGCAATTAATAATTAATACGTTTTCAAAGAATCGTAAATGGCACAAACTCGAAATAGATATTTTGGTATTTAAAATAGAATACATATTTAAATAATTAAAAATATATATTTAAAATAGAACAAATATTTAAATAGTTAAAAATACTAATGAACACTGAGATTCTAATGTTTA
Source organism: Timema bartmani (assembly GCA_902151455.1). Lineage (NCBI taxonomy): Eukaryota > Metazoa > Arthropoda > Insecta > Phasmatodea > Timematidae > Timema > Timema bartmani. The sequence continues at coordinate 6,493 of CABFWB010002160.1, forward strand.
TTTAATTTTAACGACGCTAGTGTGCATGTTTACTGCAAAGAGAAATGGGTCTGAAACTAGAATGAGTCAGTCATGGAGAAAATCTATATAATTATGGCCGTATAATATATTTATTTGCATCAAACTTTTATAGATTCTTAGAGATGGATTTTTACTGAAAAGAGAGCAAAGTATATGCCCTCTATTATTGGGTGCAGTTTTATTTTGTTTTAGAGGAACAAATAAAAACAAAATTAATTTGAGAATTGCCTCGCACGCACGACAAAAAGACGTATAGAAAGATTTAGCAACGCCATTCATTTTTATAACAGAAAAACTTTTTTCCGACACGGTATAACCATTTGCCAAAAAGTAATGGAAGCGGAACAAAGCTTAAACTGTGTCTAAAAGCCTATTGACGAGTTCGGGAAAGCAAAGACTGGGAGCTTTCGCACAACAAAACAAAAAGACAAGCAAGTAATGGAAATGGCGTAGACATGTTAAATGGAAGAGGGAAATCGCTACTAACAATTGGTTGAAGTGATCGAAATACTAGGTAAATAAGGGTGAGAGAGAGAATAGATAAAATGAGTGGGGGGAGGGGGGGTGACACTGAATTGAAACGAGCCAAAAGGGAGGAAGAGAAAATGAATATAAGCAAGAGGGATTTTTAAAACAAGAGAGAGCAATCACGGCGTTTACCAAGTGATGAACAATAAGAGTAAATAATAAAGACAATCAGAAATAATAAAAACTGAAAATAAAAGTCGTAAATAGTCAGAAAATCCAAGCTAACGTAAGGAAAAGATAGATATAGTGAATTAATAATAATAATATATAAATATAACAAAAACTACACCAATAAACTGTCATCAAAGGTAGAATTAAAATAACTTGAGATGGATTTGAGAAAACAGAAAGTGAATAACAAGGAATCGACAGAGGGATCTTATTAAATAAGATAAAGTTGATGGAGAGAGAGTGGGGGAAAAAGATGAAAAAAAAAANGAAAGTGAATAACAAGGAATCGACAGAGGGATCTTATTAAATAAGATAAAGTTGATGGAGAGAGAGTGGGGGAAAAAGATAAAAAAAAAAACAGTTATCTGGGAGGAGGGGGATGGAGGGTTGGAAAAGCGACGCTCCCAAAATGTGGAAGAAGGGATTGAAGAAGACGGAAGGGTATGCAGTGGAAATAGAAGTAAAATGGCAGCTTGAAAAACAATTACAGGCAATTCAGAAGACGATCACAAGGCATACTGACTGCTTCGGCGGGGTGGCTGGTTGAGAGAGGGTTGGGGAAGGAGGGGAGTTGTAGATGCTGAGGGGAAGTAAACGACATATCAAAGCGAAGTTCAGTTCAAGTGCAAATATAAAGTTTAGATGATGGCAAAATATGAACGACATGAGAAAATACGTCAGTAGTTGTAGAGGTGTCTGTTTCATAGATGACGACTCTCCTTTTGGTAAAGTTCTATTTAGTTGTCTGTAGGAACAAAGTGTTTGGCCAAGTAATTCGTAATGAAATCTTTCAAAGGTTTTTAAAAATTATTTGGTTGTTAGTAGAGATGGGTCAAATCCAAATGTTAATTTTTTTTTTGAATCTCATATATAAATTCGAGTCTTTAAAAATGTACAATCTTAGTTCAATTGAAAACAAAAATAAAATTTAAATAATTTGTTTAAGGCTTGGTGTCACTGTCAAATTACATTTTGTTTGTCATGTTCATTCCATCAAAAACAATAAATAAAACACTTTACATAAGCAAATTAATTACATTTATTCAATTTTGTTTCTTACCAGCTTCGGTGGCCGCGTGGTATAAGGCGTCACTCTATCGATCGACTAGACCACCGATGAGAGGGAAATTATGGTTCGAATCCCGATCTGGTGTACTGAGGTTTTTTTTCTTAAGTATTATCCACTTTGCCTTCACGAAAATGCGGATACACTTGTTCTAAATTCAACCTTCCTCATACCTGACTCACTAGCGTAAATAGTATATTAGAGAAAAGTATCTCTATGTTAGCACTTATGCGTATAGTCTAAACAGACTATACGCATGCTAAAAAAATAGCTAAAAAGTGATAAAAAAATTTCCTTAGTATTATTTTGTTACTCTTCCCACTACAAAAGTCCAAATAATTTATTTTACCATCATCATCATCATCATCAACTGTTTCCAGTCCGTGGCCAGGTCAGTTTATTAAAAATAATAATATTTAGCACCTCGTCTTACTACCCGTTCGGGTTATACGCTTAATTACTAATTACGATAATGGATTAGGAATTGGGAGGGTTGAATTTAGAGGAAGTGAACCCACATTTGCATGGAGGGAGAAAGGAAAACCATTTAGGAAACCCCACCCCCCAATTCACCCAACCGAGATTCGAACCTCGATCTCCCCATCCTCGGCGGTCGAGCTCAACATGGCTAGCTCGTTAGCCAACTACGCCACCGAGGCGGGTGTCAGTTTATTAAAATACCTCCATCTTCCTCTATCCTTCCACCATTCTTCCTCCTTTAAATCACTTCCATTCTTCTCCTCCCACTTTCACACTTTTTGTAACCTCCCATCTCTTTCTTGGCCTCCCTTGCCGTCTTTTTTCTACTTACTTCATCTCCATATTTCTCTTTGGCATTTATTTTACAAGTTGCTTGAAATTTTTATTTGATGTCAAGGTCTTTATAATTGTTTTCGAGATACTTTTTTTGAAATTTTTATGAAACTCTAATCTCTAGAATAGCATTGGATTCAGGGATTGAGGATTTTAGCGTTCCATCCCTTGTTAGTTTTGAGGCCCTTACTAGCCCATGAAATGTGAATAGCTGGGACTTTACATATTATAGTGATATCCGAATAGCACCAACTCTTGCACATAGTTCTCCAATTGAAGTTAAGTACATCGATTAAACAAGAATCCTGGTTTATCCTTAGAGAGGATAAACTATTGTCAAGGAAAAAATAAAGCTTTAACGTACTTTTTTTTTATCGTATCATGAGTACATATTTTTAATCACTAAACATGGTCCAGCTAAGCACAATGTACTTGTCAGCTGGTGCCTCACCATAAATATCATACATACATGTAATAGTGTAAATATATAATAAATACATTTCATTCCACAAAGTATATTCTTACAACTAACATAATTCTAAAACTTAATTTAGTTCCTTAAATCTATTATATTTTATTTAATATTCAAAGACCAGTCTCAAGTCCATTTCATAGCTTATTTGTCATATTAATCAATCTAGTATTATTATTTCATTATGTCTGTGAGCCAATTAGCCATCTTTTATTTCTCTTTTAACATGTGATATTTTATTTATTCCCAAAAGGTTATCCGGTTGTAATGAAATGGAATCATACATCCCAATAATTTATTATTCGCCTTTGTATACAAAATCACAACATTATAAAATGAGAGCGGGTAGTAAGATTTATTTGTTTTAATTTTTTAACTTGCAAGGTATGGCGACATCTTTCTACGTCACTGTTTAAAAAGACAACGCAGTTTGGTCAACAGAGACGCACCTAGATAACCGCACCTTTTTTTTCTAGGAAGCTTTGAGAAGGAAATGCCGCTTGATATACCCCTTCAGGGTTCGCATCTCCTCACTTTCCTTCCTGACAAGGAGCCGAGTAGGTAAAGTCTATGTGAATCTTAATCCGTGTTTTACCGGAATCTAAATCTCGCGTGTCGAGAATTGTCATGTATATGGTATAATAGTCGGGCATTTAAATTAAAGTCAATAACGTGTGAAATATTGAGCAAAAAACTGTTTATCTACTTATAATTAAAACTATAAAATACCAGAACTTTTAATTTCTAAAATAATATATCACCCCTTTTTAATTATTATAAATACAGGATAACGAACTTGGACCCGATTTAATCATGATAGCAAATGTAATCTTAATGGTGGCGAATAAACATTAATATATCATAATAAGGCTAAGACTTAGATATTATTTTAATTTAATAAATGCCGGTATGAATTAAATTGGATAGGTAACCTTTAAAATATTGTATATAAATACATTATAATTTGCCCTTATAAGAAGTTGGCATAATTGGTAATATCTGTTTACATTGGTAGCGTTGTTGTGATATGAGTCAAATACATTCAAAATAACACCACGACATAACAACTATGAACTGACAAGCATTCACAGTGGAATTCAGAGTCAAAACTTAACAATACAAACAGTTTAAAAAGTTAAAATAAAAGACAATTTAAAATAACAAGTTAAGATATATTAAACCATATATGAAGAGTTGGTTAGTTTAATTTAATTAATTTAAGTGACCAAGTAATTTCCATAAAAGTTGATTTGGAGTTTTTTCTAATATTGTCTAAGTCTTATCTGTGTTTTTTTTTATCCCTGTACTCCTTCCAGTTTTTCGGTGTGGGCTGGAGTTTACCGGAAATTCAAATTTATTAAATTAAACCAACCAACATATCATATATGGTGTACTATATCTTAAATTTACTAAATTATTAAAACTAGTCTGTTTGCTTTTCCAATTATCTACTTTACGATTTAAAGATGAAACTCAATCTAATAAACCATAATTAAATGTTACAGCTTTATTTTAGAAAACATTGTGAGTTGAATAAATACAAAATAATCCATAGCGGGTATAAGATCATAATGTGAAGTATATTTTTTGATTAAATTAAAATTTATACTCTAGTTTGTTTCGCTTGCCAAAGTAGTCAAACTTTTTTTTTATAAGCTTTAACACATCTTAAGAATTAATAGCCGGAGCTATTATTTATGCTTATTAGTAGGGAATTACTCCACTAGATATCATATTCTGAAAATTTAAAAATGACACCTGTACACGGGAATCGAACCCGGGACCTCTGGCTTAGTACGCCAATGCTTTAACCACTGAGCTATCCAGGATTCGTCTCGTGCCCTGGGTCATTCTTCACTCATATTTTAAGGCAAAGTCTATGATGGACTAGCGGAAATCGTCCCTACTAATAAGCATAAATAATAGCTCCGGCTATTAATTCTTAATATATGTGTGATCCCGTACAATTTAATAATTGTGCAAATGGCAGCATAAAGCCAACTACCGAGTCGCAGATGGCTGCGTTATCCGATGGCTCGTGATATTAATATAATCACATATTTGTATCTGACGATTTCCTCTAGTCCATCATAGACTCTGCCTTAAAATATGAGTGAAGAATGACCCAGGGCACGAGACGAATCCTGGATAGCTCAGTGGTTAGAGCAATGGCGTACTAAGCAAGAGGTCCCGGGTTCGATTCCCGTGTACAGGTGTCATTTTTCAATTTTCAGAATATTTAACACATCTGTTTATTGTTTGATACATGATTCCATGATTAATTTAATAATTAGGTAAAATTAAGAGCTTATATCATTATAGTTTAAAAAAACTTTTTTCTAACTGAGCTGGTACGTTTAACAGCTAATACATTAAGTTATAAGGAAGTAGTAAGGGTGACCTGGTGGTCTAGGGGTAAGATGTCAGACTTTCGGGTTGGGGGTCCGGGGTTCAATACTTGGTCCCAGCACAGATTTATCTGATTGTCAAACCCTTCCTTCACCTTTGACAAGACGTGCATTAATCACAACTTGTGAATGTGGGGAATGCCAGGCCTCCACTGTGGTTCGGATCCCACGTTAAACTGTAGGTCCTCCATTTCATCTCACAATCACCCTACCATTACACATTAGTGTAAGCGTAAGTGCGCACAACCCGAACGGGTAGTAAGACGTGGTAATAATAATACTAATAATAATAAAAGAAGAGTCATAGAAGAAATGCACCCAAATTAGTTTGGAGAGGGGATGTGAAAACCACGGTGATAAATTACTTTGTCACAAAACTACATCAGGATACCTAGTCTAGACTCGAACCTAAACTTGCTCCTAACAGGAAATATACTTTATTGGTAGCTTGATGCTTTATACTATTCCAACACCCTTGTTGGTATGAAAAACATTTATTTGCACATAGCTATGTTTAATCCAACTGAAAATAAAAGAGAATATATTTGGGATTCTGTGAAACTGCTTGAATATTTTATTGTGAATATGTATAGTGGCATTTCTAATTTTTTTTGTGAAGGATTCTTCAACCTTCAAATTAAATATTCCATTTGATCAACATCCATATATCATGACGCCAAATTCTGATTCCTGGATCTATTTTATCATCTCATTTTCCTTCAATGATTCTGGGTAAAATTCGGATTGAAAGGGGAAGATAATGGTATAATGCGCAGATATGTAAAATTTAACAATATGTTACTACTTTCCATAAATTCAAAACCGATTATTTACAGCTTTAGATAAAGCTTGTGTGAAACGCGCGCAAAAACAATCATTTTTCCCTGAGCATATCTAAAAACAACTTTTGGAAAATTTGCAACAACTTTATTGCTAAATATATATATCGTTTTTAAAACTCTGCATCTTGTAATGAGATCCAATTATCTCTGCTACGTGAATAAATTAAGGCAAACAAGATTAAACATTTATTCCATATTGCTTAGAGTGAATATGGACATGCAAAATTTCCCAATTTCTACTCATAGTTTCAGCTGAATATGTTTAAGTGGGTGGATTTAATTTGTATATGTATTCAACAGAATTCAGAAATGTTAAAAAATAATAGCTCAAAATATCGCCATAACTAAATTTAAATAACTTTTGAGAAAGTGAATTTGTGGCAATATCTAGTCAAAATCTTTAAGTTAATGAATATAAAATAAGAATAGGCAGAACATCTTTAAACCCACGCCAGTGGCCACATGATATAGCGTGCTACTCTCAGAGTTTGCTATACGGAAGGATCAAGGTTCGAGTTTCGGTTGGGTGCACTGAGGGTGATTTTTCCAAAATGGTTTTACACGATTCCTCCACACAAATACTGGTACACCTCATATAAATAAACCATCCTTATCTCTACAACCATTAGCGTAATTAGTACATAAGCGTTTAGGCCGAACGGGTAGTAAGACGTGGTGCTAAAAACAAACAAAAATCTCTTAAAATAGAGAAAATTCTAATACAAATCTGGTTGAAAAATCATTATATAATAGCTTATATTTATTAGAAATGTTGATTCAAACCACAAACTTTGTGTCCCCGGTTCGTATGTATAAGAAGCACTTTCAGAATTTCCCAAACACATTTATCAAAATTGGTTCCTCGGTGAACGTAGCCAGTATTCGTAGGAAAATAATTGGCCCTCTCCAATCTTTTAGTCCAAGTTTTCTTCATCGCCAAATGTTTCATTTCAAACCAAAACGTACTTAATAAAGTTCAGGCAAATGGCAGAAACTTTTCCGGTGAGTCCAGTCCTATTGTTTGGGAATACATTTCACAGAGCTGGTTGCAGTTGAAGAGAGCTTTCAACAAAATTACGTTTCCTCTTGTCACAACAAGTTTTCATCAGTTTAACCTACTTCCCCAAAACTATTTGCTTGGAATATTATTACAATTAATTTATTTGGTTTATCATAGCCATCAAAAACTTTCCCATATGTAAAGAAGTAGTTAAGTAGTTGTAAAAAAAAAAGTCGATGACTCTTTTTTTTTTAATTTGATGTGTAACTTTTACTATTCTTATTTAACTTCCAGAATTATTGCTAAACAGATTAAGTTTGAAACTTTTAAATTGAATACACAACTTTTTTACACCTTTTTTTTTCGCGCGTATTATATCTGCCGTACAAATCTTGGCACAGAATATATTTCTGCTGCATCTTACTTTATTGTAGACTAGCTTAAGTACTCTGCATTGCTCGGGAGAAATGTTTTTAGAGTGCTTTGCTCTTGACCGGGTTTTTAGCTAATAAAAAAAATAGTTAAAAATTTAAAAATTCTGGCTTTAGGTGTACACATTAGAGTACAGGATCTACTAGTTTTTAAAATTTCAGACACGCTCGTGTGATAGATATCACATAACGCTCATGACCAGGAGCTGAATTTTTGTCACATGACAGCTTTATTTTGGTTCGTTACATACAAGGCTCTATTACATAAACTCTGTTCATGATCTCCTTGATGTGATTTATATTTTATGGGTAATATTTTTTTTGTCATTTTTGTAATTTAAGGTCATATTTTAGTGGTTTGCGTCATTTTGGGTCATTTTTAAGCACGTTTAGGCATTTTCAAGTCATTTTAAGGCATTAATGTTGAATAAGTATATTTTTAAATACTATAAATATTTCAAAGATGCATCGATGTTCAAACATACCTTTTTTCATCACACAATTGCCAGAATAGGAAGACATTGTAAGCAATGGACTTTGTATCCTCTTTGCTTGTTTGGTTGTAATATACACATTTCTTGTGAGACATTGCAACTAGCCTGGAAAGGGTTGCGTTGGAGGGGATGGGGGTGTAGCTATTAATTCTGAAGCCGATATTAATAAATCAATGTCATATTTAGCATAGTTTAATTTAATTTTACATTTCTGTTCATTTAGCCGTGTGCATTTATTACAAGTTTTTGTTCATATTTTTAGGTCATTTTTTAAACTTTGAGCCATTATTTAAAACTGTTAGGTCATTTTATATATTTTCTTAATAATTTTTTTAGGTCATTGGTTCCTTTCTGAGTTGCCCAGTTCTACCTCCTCTGCTCTAGACCAGTAGCAGTCATGGATCCATCTAATGAGGACCACGTTATAGTTGTTGCCTCTGTGTGTGCTGCCCTTTCAGATTAAAATTTTGGAGACCTCTTAAAATATATATATAAATATTTATAAAGTTATCTTACTAAACTTTAACCAACGCATTCTTCTTTAAAAAAAAATTCAACAATTTATGTCCTCATGCGACTATA
>CABFWB010002160.1:23049-42486 GCA_902151455.1 Timema bartmani
CCCTTCAGTAAACTACCCTTAATTTTAGGGGTAGATATCCAATTCCAAAAACCCCTCGGGGCAACCCTATGAAAACCCTAGATATCAAGTTTCAGCTCAATCGGTAAAATAGTTTAGGCTCTAGTTGGAGGTACAGACAGACAGACAGACAGACAGACAGACAGACGGAAATTCAAAAACCACTTTTTCGGATTCAGGAAGTCATGAAACGTCAAAATTCATCAAAATCTTGAGCTCGATTTTTTTGACGATCACCATACTTTCTCTACCTGTAAGATAGAGAGAAAGTAAAAATATCTAGAGGAGGAGAGAAGACTATTAAATGTGGTAAAAACAACCCATCGCATCCAGTGGGAATCAAAACTGGTTTCTCGGTTGAGCCAATCTCCCTCAACCCTTGTGACAAGTACGATAGATATTCTCAGGTTAAATTAAAATTATTTGAAATATCCATGATACATATTATATAGTATGTTATAAAACATCGATAGGATGACAAAAATCAAGTTACCCCATATTGTCCAATGATCCGTTGTGTATTACACCCAGCAGGGTTTCGTGGAACGAGAGATTTCCAGGACGATAGGTCACAAAATGAAGGCCAGGGGCAACGCGAACATGAAAGGCTGAAAGTCCATAGAGATGGCAGGGGGAAACCAGTGAAAAAAACGAGTGGATAATGAGGGTGAGGAATATTATTACGACGCAAATCAATGTTTGATTGCCTCGGGGGTGGGGGGGTGGGGGGAAACCAGTATTAACTGAAAACTCGCCCACAGGAATTTTTACACAATTTTCAGCAAGGAATCGAAAAAAAGAAAAATCAGTATTTTACTCGTGATAGTTATATGTTGGTATTATTCTAAAGCAACGAATTGAAAAGTGGCACCTATATCCCAGAAAATAAAAATTGTTTGGTTCTCTAAGACAAGAGCATATTTCTAAAGTAATGTACAAAATTAACGAGTAGAATCAAAATCGTATTCACAATATACAAAAGTAGTGTATTTATTCTATTTCGTAAACATTATTTGTGAAGGCGGCCACCTAAATCACCGAGAAAATATCAATCGTTGTCAGGCCAAAAATACAATGGTCTTTGTTGTTTTCTGGAACTACTTATCTATTCTGTCTAGGCCTATATTACCTTTCGGCTCTCACCTACAACCACTTTTTGTCATGTCCCTAAGAAAGAGGGGAGATAAAATTAGTAAACTTCTTATCTCCAGAAAAAGAGGAAAGTTAACTGCTAGCTCTCAGATATTTTAAAATGTTACGTTTTGGGCCTATCAAAAAACTACAGTATTTGTTAGAGGAAGGTTATAAACATAGAGCCCTTTTTCACGAAGCCTATTTTCATAAATATGATTAAAAATATGTTGAACATGAGCTAACGTTACATTTTCACATATTCTTTTATATTAATAAAATTCAAACTATAAGGCTGTTAAGTAAAAAGAGCTCATTTGGAATATTTTTACTTAATTTGGCCTGAGCCATATTTTAAAATAACGTATCTTAGAATTAAATATTTCATTAGAGCTGAACGTCTGCGGGGCAATTTCTTATTTACCAACGTGGCCCCCTTAACATACCAAAAGCCTGGCTTCTTTTCAATATTTCCATAGCGCCTCAATATTTTCTCTGCGTCATTTCCAATAAGAAAATTATCAACACTATACACTCTTTTTCGTACTGGCAGCTATCCGCTTATATCTTTATAATATATAAAATTATAAATCTAAATTTTATACAAATGAGAAATATATCTATTGACGTTTTTATATAATTTATACAAGCTCAAATTAAAATTTCTATATTGCAAACAATATCAGCTATAAAGTTAAAAGTCACTGGTGTTTTTCAAGCAAGTACCAGACAAACTCAACTCAAGTTCTATTCGCCCATAAACCGCAGTGTTAAGTCAGTGTTAAACTCACTCGACTTGAAAAGATGAGTTTTAGTCCCTGATCAACTTTACTGAATACAACTTTCTCCGTTATGAATTTCCACCATTTTTTCCAGGCGAATGCTGGTATATTAACGCAAAAAATAAATCAAACTTATTCCGTTTATTTAGGTTAAAGATTTTGTCACGGACAATGAGATAGAATATTAAGGACTATTTATTGGATACTTTTTTATAAATTGAATGAAAGCAAGGAATATATCACTACTTAGAGAGACCTATTTTCAAAATATTTGGAATTTTCTCAAAATCACTCAATAAACTACCCTTTAATGAGCTTATACCCAAAAATCAAATATGCATTGTTATTTGGGAGTTCAAACACTCTCAAAATATCCATTTTAAACAAAATTGTTTGAGCTATTTTCGAAAAAAATTTGGAATTCAAAAAAATCTCTCATCAATAAAGTCCACATAATTTGAGGGCTAAGGTCAAAATAAAAAAATTTATCCTCAGGTATTACCCTATAGCATAAATATATCAATGTAAATTAACGTAAAAGGAAGTAACCGAAGACAATAGAATAGAAAAGTTAGCCTAAAAACCCTTTTTTAAAAATACTACATTTTATATAATAAGTCCCCGTGCCCTCAACACGTCCAGTCAGCAAATGTGGCAAACAGAATCTCAAGTGAATTCACTCTTATTTTTCCACTTCTTGAGTGAACAAGCCCCAAGCCCTTAACACGTCCAGTCAGCAAATGTGGCAAACAGAATCTCACGGGAATTCGCTCTAATTTTTCCACTTCTTGAGTGAACAAGCCCTTAACACGTCCAGTCAGCAAATGTGGCAAACAGAAGCTCACAGGAACTCTCTCTGGTGTTTCCACTTCATGAGTGAACAAGCCCCAAGCCATTAACACGTCCAGTCAGCAAATGTGGCAAACAGAATCTGATGAGCACCCCCATTGATGTTTACATCATTAGAGCTAAATCCGGCAGAGTTCTGAAGGCTCGCAAGCAGATCATGAGCTTCCTTCGAGTCATCGTCAAAATACATCTCTAAACAGCTCGTGAGTTTGGTCTGGACCTATGGTTGTGAAAATCAATTAAGTATATTACCAAACAAAGTCTGTGCATCCTGATCTCGAGTCAAACCCAGGTTGTGCCAAATAAATTTTTTTATGACTAGTTCTAGAGAAATGGATGAAAAAAAAAGTTGTAAAGTGGCTAAGTTACCTTAGTAAAACAGTTAATCGTATCTATATTACGAGATGGTTGCTTCAAAACGTTTAAAAAATATAGATGCTTTATACGAAATTTCTTTTTTAATATAATCCGATTAAATATTAATTTAAAGCCATACCTGAAAATACATTTAAAGGTAACACGGACCTAGAAGAGCTGAGAGTACAAGATTACGCAAATTAAAAACAAAGCAAAACAGGTTAAGAGCATTAATAAAATGTCACGACCCAAATGTGAAAAAGGCTTAAATAGACAAGAGCGCATTTATGAAGATTAATGTACCTCTTCAAACGCATATGTTTGTGAATTACCACCTACCCAATGCGATCATCATAAAGTATATTTGCTTTTTTTTTTTAATATGTCTTACCTTAGTAAATTTCGCCCAAAACTTACCTTCTCTTGAGCAATACATTTTTAAATTCTACGCAGAGATGCAACTTCTGAATATTTGTCACGTGGCATGTGAAATTTGTTGAAATTATTTCTTCATCCACCTTTAAAAACCATCATACCTTACTTAGCTATACTTTTTTTTACTTTCTTAAAGTTTTTTTGGTTCAAGTCTTCTCTCTTTCTATCCAACGTTCCCCCCCTTTCTATCTCTCTCTCTTACTCACACACACACACACACACACTCACACACACATATACATACACTTATTATCTGTATGTCTTCCTCCCCCACCCCTTCTCTGCTTTACTGCTTGTGATCTCTATGGCTAAGAGCAAAGAGAAAACCTTTTAAACCCAACCCGGTTCGTCGGCTTTTGCATTTCTGATGATGGATAGACTGCTTTGTGGGGAGTGTTCGTCCATAGCTCATAGTCATCATAGGGGTCGGAGGTTTCGTTGGTATATGAGGAGGAGAAGGGTTGAATTTATAAAGTGGAAGGGGTGGAGTGGCTTAAAAAGGTGGGGTTAAGGGGGTGGGTTAAAAACCATATCCAACTACTGAAATACAGAAAAGAGGCAGCTAGAGCAAAGGCTAGATGCACGGCGCAAGAAATAAAAGAGGATGCAAAGATTGTAGGTTAGAAAGATAGGGTACGATGATGAAAATGTTTATGAGAGTTTATAAACCAAAGTTTATCTCAAAGAAGAGTTTGGATAGTCGTGGAAGAGGTATAGGCCTAAAGCTCTTTTCTTCTCCTAAAGTAAACACTGAAGGCGAACGATGTATCACGGGATCTACAAGATTGGCTTTCAGGGATACTGGTTATCGTGACTAAAAAGCAAAATAAAAAAAAGCTCATGAGTATTTACGATGATTCAAAGAGAAACTTCTCCCATATAACAGACAAGTAGAACTTTATAAATACCTGATGTAGGTTATCGATATAATGTACTTATTCCTTTGTTTAATTTTTATATAAAATAGTTTACTTACTATCATCATCATATCATATACAGTCAACTCTAATTTTAGCGAACTCGGTTATAGTGAACATTCGGCTACAGTGAACCTAATTCATTTGTCCCAACCCACATGCATTTAAACGTGTGTTAAAAAATTCGTTTATAATGAACCCTCAATTTCGGTTTTAGTTAACAGAAAAATTGAAACTTTCAATAAGAAATGTGATTCTAACATCATAAGTCTTTAGAAAATATTACTTTTTTTGTTGTTTAAACTTGAAGACACCGATTCTCTACCTGAGTTCTTGTTAAGGCAGCACAAAGCTTGACTAAAAGTATGGAATGTGGAGGGGGAGGGTTGAGCTTAAACAGTCACTGTACTCATTGACTTGACTTAAGTTTTAATGCCTTTGCCTGCGGTAAGGGAAAACAGTATTCTGAGTTGTATTAATATGACTGGAGTTACAGGACAGTGAATGACAGTCTGGGGCCAATTACCATTTAGTAATTGTTTTAACCAACTCCTTTCTTCGAAAGAGTATATGATACTCAAACAAATTAGACTTTTCTACTCAGTTTAGTATTTTGAGTGCATTGATAGTGTGGAATCAAGTGTGGAAATAGCACAGACTCTAGATAAGGCTCTGGAAAGAATATTAATCAAAACAGTATAGAGTAAACAACAGCATACAACAGATTTTTTAAGATCAATTAATAGATTTCAATAAAGAGCGATTGTATTTGAACTCCTTTTTTTGTTTGTCACTAACCCAATACTTTCAGATTAAAAAAAAATGTTTTAAGTGAAATTCGGACATAGTGAACAAAATATCTGAGCTCGTATAGGTTCAAAAAAAAATAAAAAAAATAGAGAGCTAACACTTTGCATACGTACTTAGGGGAATATGAGTGTGTGTACCTTGCATTTTTTTTTTAGTTTTTTTAGTTTTGCATCTATTGCAAGACTGACGCCTACAATCACGTGAACAACGTTAAATACACTATCAAGGAAATGTTCCATCATTTGTAATAGGAAACCATTTATTAAAACGGGCGTGGATTCAAACCTTGACCTCCTTGTTGCTGTTAAACCAAACTAATCGAGCTTGACGTTTATTCCGCGTGCCCACAGACGCGCGAATTAAAAATATGTTTCTGAGATGGATAAAATATCAAAGTAAAATACAAAATAGTTGAGCAGTTTTTTTTTTAATATTGCTGCGTCTTACTAACTGACCAGGTTATACGCATGTGTAGTCTACTAACTATGTTAGTGTGCTAGGAATGAGGTTAGGTTGAGTTTAGACGAATAGTACACACATTTGCGGGGAGAGAGAGTGGAAAAAACATTTAGGATCAAACCTATAGTGACAGACACCTTAGACAAGTGCTTATCCAAGTTTTGGTTTTGGATAACCACCAAATTAAAACTATGCGCGCTGAGGGACCACTGGGGTGCCTAAGAGGCACGCAAGAGGAATTTTTGAAAATAATACATGGTAAACATCAATTTTAGGCAATTTTGTTTTAGGTAATAGCATTTAACGGTACCTTTAAAACAATCAAATAATTAGTTTAAAAAAATTAAATATTGAAAAAATATATATAATTATGTCAGTGTCTAGTAACATTGGGACATAGGTCTGTTACTTAATAGACACAGTTCCCTCGTAATAATGAAAGCCTGAGCCAGCCAAGCTATTCAGAATAGTCCACAATAAGTTTACACATAGATAGCTATGTCTTGAAAGTCAGCTTTACTTGTGTATAATTACATACTAGTAAACTACATTTAGCAATAGATCAGTATGACACATTTCTTAAGCTATAAGTAAATGCTAAAAAAAAGGGGGGGTTCTTGTTTCCTTTGGAGAGTGTAAAGAGGCTTTCGATAATTGGCGCAAGGACCATCGAGGTAGGACTTGTGTTCTTTTTTCCAGGACGAGGTGGAGTAGTTCACCGATAGAGACATATTCAATGACTGTTTGCTAGAGTGACTGACTTGGGCTATAACTTTCCTAGTATTCATACTAATTCACTATCAACACAATATTATGTACTTTAGTCTACAATAAATCTATCTACACGAGTTTGGCTAATTTAAACGGTCTTAGCTGACAAAACTCCGACCCTTTGATAGGCTATCCTGACAGATTGACAAATAAATAATAGGGAGGGAGGGGGATGGGCAGTGACAATTAGATTGTGTTAGTGGGTAGTTGGTTTTTTACTATATTTAACAATTTTAAAAATATATAATTGATCAGATTTGTTGATTTAAGGTTGGTACAGACTTCCTTTTCTATATGACTTGTGTCTACAGAGAAAACAAACACATAATAATGTATATTTTGTTTTTAATCTTTTGCGTTTCAAATTATGTATCATATGTGAACGACATTCTCTATTTCACTGTTAATACTAAACTTCTTGAGATCCTGCGGACCACTTGATAGGCCACTGCGGACCAAACTTTTGGAAACATGGCCTTTAGACCATGCGGCCACCAAAGTTGGCTGCGACATAGTTAATGGTATGTTAAAAACTTTTAATACCGTTTGTGTTGAACTCGCTTACAGAACCTCAGTGATCTGGCCTTGAACCACGACCAACCCAATCCATTTACCACTCGGAGCAAAAGTTCAGTCTACCGTTTTGTTGAATGTTACCCTATTTACCCTCGGTACCAGTTATCACAGAACTTTCTTTAACAAACTTAGGAAACACACAAGTCAAGTTTTAATAAGCGTTGTATAACGATAAACCAAGACTTGCTTGTAATCTTATTGTGCCTTCTCCCTTGCGTGCATCATTAAGACAAAACAAACATGACGAGATGTTTAATCGCAGTTCGCGAGTTGCTTATTCCTGCACTATTGCAAGGAAAACTGCCTTATCTCCGCCAAGAATTATGGAAGGGAATGGGAGAAAAAAAGCCTATTTTTTATTTGCAGTTTTTATGACATTTTTTTTTTTTTGCCATAATAAATTAAATATTTCTCTGGTAGAACCATTGAGTTTAACAGTTGTTGAATATCTGTCATAAGAATAGCGGCACTAGATGAGAAACTTTTTAAATAAAGAGAAGTTGTAATTAAATTCCAGGACACCCTTGACAGATACTCAACAACTGTTGATATCACCATGTGAAAAAAGATTCATCTCTATATTTCTACTGGAGCAATAGTTGATATCTTTTGACAAAAAAAAAAAAGTTTTGTATAAAAATTGCAAAAATGCTGACCTTTTTTCGCCATTCCTTCACTCCCACCTTAATAATAATGAAAATATTATATTTTAATCCTAAGGACCATTAATTAATACACTATTTAATTAGTGCGTTCACAATAAGGACTACCCTCATCATTTTAAAACTGGCTATGGCGTCTGGCCGGCGACGGAGATGTTGAGATTCGAATCCCGGCCCGGTTATACTGATGGAGACTTTTCCTTAATAGTTTTTCATCCTCCCTCCGCGCACATTCGGGTACGTTTTGTTTAAAACCATAGCTTCCTCATCATTACCCCATTAGTGTAGGCCATTAGGCGGATAGCCCGGACGAGTAGTAAGACGTGCATCCAGCTAAAAAATAAAGTCGATTAATAATTTAATCTAAGAAGATAATCGTTATTAGTGTTGTGATAATAATAAAATGAAATTAAACTTTTTATGTGAAAGGCTACTTAATATAGGTTGGAGGCGTAGGCTAAATGTCTACTTGGTAGCCTATTACATAAGGAGAGGGCAGGTAAAAAAAAAATGGCAAGGAAAAAAGTTGTTAGTGATTAGAAATATCGATCAGTTACATACTTGGAATACCCTGATTTGACCTAAGGCGAAACTATATATTTAATAATTTAGTTGGGTATTTGTGGCTAGGTCCTTAAAACAATATACTACAAATATTTATATCTAGGATTGGGAGATTTTTCTAAGTAGAAAGTAGAGTTATTATGCAGATCGTACACTGATAATGTAGAAGAGTTGTAAAAAGTTTATTCTAAATTCATTATTGTTATTAATATTATTACATATTTAGGACGTTCTTGTTTCTAGACGTAATGTTTAGGTTATAAATCTCAGCACAATTAAACATAATTAGTTATTTTTTAGCTTTACTGTAGATAATTAATATGTGATTTTATCCAAGTATTATAAAAAACAAATATAGTGATTAAATGAGCAATATTCCTTAGTAATAACTACTTAGGTTTTTAACCAAACTACCTGCCTCGGTGGTCTGATGGCTTAAATCTAAGGCCTCACTCTCAGATTATACAAGACAGAAGATGACAGGGAGATCGGGGTTCGAATCCTGGTTGGGTGTACTGAGGGTGATTTTTTCCTAAATGTCTTTTCACTCTCCCTCCACACAAATGTGTACACTTCCTTGAAATTCAACCTTCCTTTTACCTGAATCATTTGTGTAATTAATACATAGACGTATAGCCTAAACAGATAGTAGGCAAAATACACGGTGCTAGAATAAAAATAAAAACAAATATGTGATTTTACCCACGTATTAAAAAGATAAATATAGCGATTAAATGTGCAATATTTCTTGTGTTTAACAACCCGAATAATTATTAATAAGCTAAACTATATTGCACTAACTTTATGTCTGTATCTCGTAAATAATGAGGTACATTCCATAGCCATACAAATCTAAAATACAATTGAGATGTTATATTTCCACTGAGTTTCGATGTAATTAATGTCCTTTTCATTACAATAAATTACTCTATCGCTACGGATATTCTCTTTATATCAAGCATTTTACACGTTCTCATTATTGATAAACTGAGCGAATGGTAGCTTATCTCCAACAAGCAGGCGTTAAGTGTTTAAACAAAAGACGAAATAGGCCACTTTTCTTAAGCTCATTAAAACGGTACACAAAGCAAGACACAGACATACATTTTGCTAGTAACTTGATTAGTTACATCTTAACGTTAATTTGAACTGTGCTGGTGTTTTCATTCTACTCAAAAATATATTTAGGTTCATTATAATGATTTTATTAAGCTTTTATGGGCCTGTTATTAATGTTTGTATATGTTTATAAATGTAACAAATGTATCAGGGACCTAATTTCATGGAGCACCTACTTATTCTCTCACCGATAATAATAATGTCATGTTTGAGCTACTTCAATATGTAGATCGATTTTCGTGGAAATATTATCCAGTAGGCCTGCTAATGTACCGCTGTCCAGGAGACACCCGAATGTAGCCTATTACTCGAACATCCATTTCGTGGAGGCTCTTTCCATGTCCTGATGAGATGAGGGGATGATGGTAGTGAGTATAACGGGGTGAAACCAATGAATACCTTAACTTAAGACTAACTAGCAGGTGACCTGGCGGTCTAGAGGTAAGGTGTCAGACCTCTGTTCTGGGGGTTCGGGGTTCAATCCTCGGTACCGGCACAGATTTATCTGATTGCCAAACCCTTCCTTCACCTCTGATAAGACGTGTATTAATCACAACTTGTGAATGTGTGGAATGCCAGGTCTCCACCGTGGTTCGGATCCCACATTAAACAGTAGGTAATCCATTTCATCTCAAAATCATCCTACCATTAGTCTACACATTAGCGTGAGTGCGTATAACCCGAACGGGTAGTAAGACGCGGTGCTAATAATAATAATAATGACTAACTAGCCAAACTCCGGTGACTATGGGAATTATTCCCCTTTCGAGAAAAATCTCCAGCTGGGAATCTAATCCAAGGCCTCTAGGTGAGCAGCCAGAGGCTCTGACCACTATACCACGAGGCCGACGATGTCTAGACATTCTTCTGCGATCAAGTCCATAATCCACAGTTTGGCAATAGTTTGTGACGTTAAAGGCTAGTGAAATATCCTGTTGCCGTCGACACACATTATCTGGGCAACTGTAAGATTTGGATGACTTATAATTCATTCACGATAGGTCTTTACCTGGATGACAGTTCAAAAATCATATGTTTAGGTTTTAGGTTACCAACACTTGTAAAAGAACACTGTTTTGTTATGAATTTTAAGTTTTTTAATTACATGTTATATTTTACATTTAAAATAACTTAAACTTAAGTTTTCTCACATTATTTCATTACTTTAAACAATTTCTTTTTACCCAATTCGAAACAATATTTTAAACATATATTAAAAGTACCTATTCTTTGTTTTGGAATGTTATCTATGATGTGTAGTATAGTGCATGCATTAATACCTTTTAATAAAGGCATCGTATTTACTTGGTAAAGATAAAATATTTGTAATTTATTTTATATATGATTAACTATTTTATTATTAGTTTATTGTTTTTAGAAATATTTAACTGAATAAAATATAATCGTCTGCTGCGAGGATACACCATTTTAAACAACTTGTCCGCGTCATCATCAACCACATGGCTAATATTCGTTGGTCGCCATTTTAAAGCCATATTTGTTAGACCTTTTGTGAAAGTGCTCGGAATAATAATTATTTTAACTTGAATAGAAGGATAAATAAGCTTTGTGGACGACCTCAAATAAATATTAAGACTTTGTTTAATTTAAATATATTTCATAGAATTTATTACTGTGCGCGTTTATTATATTTTTAACTTTAAATTAAGTCTCTAGTTTGTTAGGTCCACGCCTTACTCTAACTTATAATAATTTATAACTAAGTTAAATTACCTTTTATTTTAATTATTGGGCTTCTGTATTAACGTAAAAAAACTTAATCCTAGATCATATTACTAATTATTTTAAGAATAACTTTGTGTATACAGATATTTTCTCTTTAGTTCGAATACATATTAGGCCTAATTTGGTTAATTTTAATCTTACTTTAATATAACTTTAAACTTACTTTAAAATAACTTTAATCTAACATTAATCTAACTTTAATCTAACTTTAATCTAACTTTAAACTTTTATCTTTTATCAAACTTAAATATAAGTTTAATCTAACTTTAATCTCACGAAATTTTATAAGGGGTTCTTTTTATTTGTGGATAGATTTGTGTGTGTTTTTTTGATAATGAGTTCCCAGGAGAAAAAAAGAAGAGAAGTTACAGATCACCAAGTCATTCAAAAATTTCAATTTCAAAATTCTTTGAGGCATAATATTGGCCTAAATTACTGTGGTTAACTATCACATTACTCTACATAACCATATGTTTTCATAACAGCTGTCCCAAGTGACAGTGGCAGATATCAGCTGTTGGCGTAGTGATATTTTAGGGGCGATTTTCTAGTTACTTTTTGAGCTGTCATCCAAGTAATCTTAGGTCGTGAATGGCGTATACATTGCATGTTGATAAATTTTAATTAAACAAGGAAACGTGTCTTGTTATGATGATTTAATAATTAATAACATAATTTTTTATCAGCATGATTTACTACTTTTTTAGGTTATACGTAAAGGTCTATATGATAATTACTATAACTGAACGGGAGTGAGGAAGGAAGCATTTTAGAGGTAATTTACACTCATTTACATGGAAGAAGAGTGGGAAATCATTTAAGAAAAAACTACGCCAAGTACACCCAACCGGGAATCGAATCGAACTCCGATCTCCCCGTATTCAGCAGGTCAGTTTAACACGAGAGTGACGACTTAGTGGCCTAGTGGATTTGGTTAATATTTGTTGAGCTGGAGATGGGGCCCCAATATTTCTCCAAACGAATGCTATTACATTTTTTTAAGGCTGTACAAGTGAGTTTTGAATGTTATTAACAATTGATACTAGTTAGCCGTGGTCGAATGTCTTAAGGCGTGACCGGCAATAAACTGGACAGCCGATGACGAGGAGATCAGGGTTGGATCCAGTTCGTGTGTACTGAGGATGCATATTCCTTTATTTTAAATGTCAATAAATATTGTAGTATATTTAATATATCAATGAAAATATTAGAGAAGGCACCTAATAATGTTTATTTTATAACAAATGCTTATCAAGAGAGAACAAAGGATTTCCACATAATAATTGTCAAACTCCATTACTGAAGGAGTATATCTTTCCACTGCGGTAATTCTTGTGGCCATGACACTCTGTATTGTATTATGTAACCCTCTAAAAAAAATGGCTTATTTGTTCGAGAAAGGCTATATTTGTGTTCCTAACCATTTACTTTGATCTCAGAACTCAGACATTTCACGTGAAATATCTTTGAAAATTAGCTAATTTCAGAAATTCGTGTGTTTTTTTGCTGTTTGAGAATGTATAATTTATAAACGTTTAAGATATACGAGTATAATTGATAAAAATTTGCGGAAACATCTCAGATTATCCATCTCTGTTCAAACCAATTTTCTCTCATGCGGGTGCTTTAATTTGAAACAGCCTTCCTGATCTCCACCCTATGGAGTAATGTTTATTAACTCTTATACCCGATTTGGTGGCAGCAGGGTCTAACGTTCTACTCTCGCAGTAGACTAGACTGCCGATGACAGGTAGATTGAGGTTCGAATATCGGTCAGGTGTACTGAGGTTTTTTTTCAAAATTATTTTCCATTTCCCCTATACTAAAATGCTGGTACAATTCCTATAAAAATAACCCTTCCGTATTCCTAAAAACAATGGCGTAATTTATACATAAGCCTATAACCAGAACGGATAGTAAAACGCGGTGCTAAAATAAATTCTTATTTTGAAAGTTATATCAATAAAAAAATTGCTACAATAAAAAAAAAAAAGAGAGCGAAAGAAGAGACAAATGAGAAGTTCCATCTTATTCCGCTTGAAGTGGAAGTGTCTCGAGTTAGTTTAGTTGGTGTTTACTCTCGTGCATATGAAGTTTCGATGAGTTCCATTAGATGCCCACCATGTCATAAAACTTGCCTCTGTCATTTATTCATAAGCTCTAAAACCTCCGCCCCCCCTCTTTTGAACACATACTCTCCTTACCGTGTTCCCGTACGCACCAACCAAGTGTTGTAGCATTTAGAAACCCTTCGTAGGGTAAGGGTAGGTAAATAAATTGAGAGAGAGAGAGAGAGAGAGTATGACGATAACAAGACAAACAAGCACACATGACGCTTCAAACATATCCCCAAATGTTCGCACTACCCCCAACCCATTCCCTTTTACCCTTCCATTTAGTCCGTCAGTCACTTTGCTTGTCGTGGTGATGAGTTTTCACTCTGGGATGTATATAAACGTACAGTTTATAAACACAAGCACACAATGCGACTTACAAACTAATTTAAACTTGGTAGCGTGGAAGGGAAGGAGAGTTAAGCAAAGTATATTTGCTGTTACTATGAACCAAATTCTTTTTGGCCAAAATAATAAAATATCAATTAAAATATTGCTCCAGTATCAACGTTTAGTTTTATTTTTTTTTACGCATGGTAATTTCAACAGTAACTTTTGTTGAATAGTTTTTATGGGTATAGTGGCTTATGATCAGTTTTTTTTAAGGAAGATAAAAATTCATTTTGAAAGTCAGCGATGCCTATGGAAAATGTTCAAGGAATGTTGAGATTACTCTATGTCGATAGTTTAACTATAGCTCATCTACGGTGAGAATGTAGGTGACTGCCATCAGCAGGTTATTTACTGCAAACATTGGCTAAAATCATTATAAGAAGCGTTTATAAACGTTTCTTTGTTGTTAATATAGTATTATTATTATTCATCACTATCATCATCATCAATAACAATTTTTTAACATATTCTGGTCATTTTAGTAAAATGCCTCCTTCTTGTTCTACTTTCCCATCATTCTTCATCCTTTAATTGATTCCATTCGTTTCTCTCCCTTGCACATTTTCTGTTATCTGCTCCTCCCTCACATCTCTTTCTTGGCCTCCCTTGCGGTCTTTTCCCATCCTCATTACATGCCCACACCATCTAAGTCTTGCTTTCTCTATTATCTCATGTACTCCCTGTACCCCTACTCGTTCCCGGATAACTTCTTTCCTAAACTTGTTTATCTTCGTGACAGCTAGCATGCTTCTCACAAACTTCATTCCCATGGCTTCCCCTTTCCTGTTCTCTCTTACATTCTATGTCCATGTTTACTGCTGCTTATGTGACAATGAGTACAAAGTACGCCCTGTATTACTAATCAAATAATACTGCCATCTCCGGTCAGATATAGTGTTTACATTGCAGTATATCTTCTGGTTTGGGCTAGAGCAAGTTGTTACTTTCATTCATCTGTCTCAGTCTTACTTATGGCTTTGACAAATATTAAAGTGAGGTATTAACAATATTACTAATAACAATCAATATACAGCCAGTTCCTGTTATAATTGGATTGTGAAGGTGTTGCTTGTAGGGTCAGTTTGTGGCATTGTAGCCTGATGTGCAATAGTACCTTCTGGTTCAGTGAGGAAAGCAACAGAAAATTACCTCATTCCTCATTTCCTTTGCACACCTCTTCAGTGATGCCAAGGCTAAACAGCTGACGGTGTAAGATCACCCAACCTTTGGGTTGAATATTAATATTTGTACAAAGCAAATACTATTTCTGAACAGTCACTTCCAGACAACGTTTGCAGTAAAGAGCCTTCTCCTAGTTGTCACTTATCAACACTACCACCTCAGATGAGCTTTAAATGTATCTACTCAATAAATATTTTATTCATTTGGTCCAAAATGGTTTGTTTATGTTAGAAAAACTTTAGAAATATTTGTACCTTATCTCGCGCTCTCCTATATCCCACCTCAACATTCAGACCTGGCTCTACGAGTTCAATACATGTATTGGCGAGAACGTGGACAAAGACATTTAGTATAGATTGTCATTCACAAGGAGGTTGGGGTTCGAATTGCAACCGGGTGTGCCTAGAAGCCTTTACAAAAATGGTTTCCCAGTCTCCCTCAACATAAATGTGGTTGCAGTACCTACACATTTCTACCTTCCTCATCTTCGCCACACTTATTGCGTAGATATGAGGATAGCATGGACGGCTAGTAAGATTCGGAGCACGAGTCATTAATATACGGTTTTTAGTAGAGAATATTCTTAGTAATAATAATAGTAATTTTCATTTTCCATTATTAAAGTTCTGAGATTAATGTCCAGGTGGTTTGTTGTGCTGACCACATAACACCCTCAATCCGAAAATGTTGGTACTATAATCAGTAGAGTCTCTGAAACTCGACACTCGATAACTTGACACTCCGTGTAACTAGACACGCGCAGGTGTACAAGTTGTTGGCGCCAGTCATCACAATCCAAGGTCATTCAACTGTATAATCTCTCAATTATTTTGTGTAACTAGCTATGTAGTATACTACATAGTAGGTACTGTATGTAAATTTTAATTTTTATTACAGTATGTACGAATGAATAAATTGTCACTGATTAAATAATGTAACACAGTTTAGGGTGTCCAGTTTTAGCGTGTTGAGCTATAGACTGTACATAGACTGCTATAGACTGTATTTAGAAACTGGGAAGGCAAGTTTAACGCTTTATTTATTTTATACAATCTCAATAGTAAAACTCGACATTTCAATAACTTGATACAATTTCAGTCCACATTAGGTCGAGTTTCTGGGAATCTACTGTATGCATTTAATCAAGTGTCCACAATTAACAAACGGAAAGCAACCAGTGATGATAATACTAATTTATTCAAAATATTAACTATCCGAGAGGTAGAAATATAAGTCATTTACATGAGAAACAGGAATTGTTCACCAATTCTACGGTTTAAAACTTCCCCTCGCAATTGTTTCAGGGCGCAACAAGAGAAGTTGACGCAGCTCCTGGAATATCTGCGAGTTCAGAAGCCAGTCATGACGGAGAGGGTGCGGATACCAGCAGGACCCCTGGTGGTTCTTGCCTTGTCCCTGTTGCCTCCCATTCTAATGGCCACCTCTTTGGAGAAGGGTGAGTAACGGACAATTTGATAAAGTCACCGTTCGTTACACAACATCTATCTGTTCATGCATGCACACCTTGGTGCTTACAGTGAAAACCTACAGGCTGACCTTAACGGGATACATTATTGTTCAATCGTATATGATGCACCATAGCGGATAAAGAGCAAGCTAAACTTTCTATCTTTAGGGGTATATTACGGACACTCCATTATTTTCCTCTGAAAAGTAGCAGTCTTTATCTTGAAGTACACCACGATAGCCCTATCCTTTAAGCTCCACATTACAGGATTGCCACTATTTTCTTACTACTAAATTACCTGTGTTTTACAGGTTTTTCCTAAAGGAACTCCCATTTTTTCAAGCAGCTTAGATTGAATAAAAGCGTAATAAAATGTCATTTTCCATCGAACTTACCAAGTATGATGTCATGTAACTTATGTTTCAAACGGGATAACTTAAGATATATGGGGAAATATATCTTCTGTCGCTTTACAATCCTTATTTAAGGGGTAGTAAAACATGTTTGACCTAGCGTGATTAAATCATCAGTTCACTTTTCATCCATTAAAAGACGTATTTTTTTAATTTTTCAGTTTAATGCCCCAAATTAACAAACATTCTAGTATTTTTACTATATTTTGTAAAAGCAGTCCTGACTCTAGTGTAATCCATCAAGCAAAGCTTGGTTGAACCCTGAATTTTATAGGAAGCCCACTTTAGAGCACCAACATTGATTGAAAATCAATAAAATGTATAACTATAGAAATATGTCCTATTTAATGGATTAATAATTATTAAAAAGTTTTTCCACATTTTTAAAAGCTTCCAATAATACATACTTATGTATTACAGTATAATTTATCTTTACACTTTAAACGTACTATTAATGTAAATACAATTTCCCCCCCCCTCCCCCATCATTGTGGCAACATGAGTTTTCAGTTTTCAAATGAGTGGATTCCTATGAAAATCATACTTATTGTTTTAGGGTAAGCTGTGTGTACAAGTTGGCTACAGAGAATTTGTGTTTAGGTGGGTTGCTATGTCATGCATAGAAATATTAATTTTATAAATACTACTTCATAGATATGTGTGAATTTTATAATTATATAAAGGACAAGATGGAGAACATTTAAAGCGCACAAGAGAGAGAAACCTCATTACAACCGCATAATGTGGCAACATGGCAAACATGTATTGTAAATAACCCCCTTACTATTTAAAATAGCTACAATAATAAAATAATAAAAATACAGGGTTTGGTTAGGTTAGGTTGGTTGGGGTGAGAAAACTTTACAAATCAAAAATAAATAGAGATGTATCGTTCATGAAAGAACAAAATAGCGGTGTTGCCATATTGGTCTCAGAGTCTATAAACAATGGCGCGCCTTTGATGCATCTACCTTGTGCGTTTCTGATACACTACAAAGTAAGTATACAAATTCAGTCTGGGCGCTTTCATTACATAGTACATAGCCAAGAATGCGTAGTCAAGTCAAGATTATATAAATATATGAGACAGCATTCAGAACTAAAATGTTAAAAGATAATTGACATTTCCATAAATGTTCCTCATTATTTATACATAATGCATTTTAAATTGAATACATCTATTCTCAACTTGTGTACATTATTTAATTAGTGTGAGATTTAAAACAAACAAAAAGCAAAATAAGCATTAATTTTTGCTGATTAATTGTTTTTAAAAAGTTATTAAATTTGATATTTACCATTAGCTTCTTATAATCCCTATGACTGAATCCAAACAACCATTCTTTATTTAAATCTGTTTTAAAACTGACGATACAAAAATTATGTTGTTTTTTTTTTAGTATGAAGGAGTAAACTGTACCATATTTCGTCCGTTGTCTTTTAATTTATATTTTTTTAAACGACGTGCCTATATTCAAACATTGATGTCAACCAAGCTGTCACTATTCACAAAAATATGAAATTACTACGTCGCACACAAATACGTTATTTAACATCCACCATAATAATATTCCATTAGAAAGTTTCACTATAAAAAAAAGGGAGGAGAGTAAATGGCGTCAAGAATCTTTGCTCTCTCTCTCTCTTTCATTGCAAAACTCATGATCGATCTCTACTACCTAAAAAAAAGTCTTAATATTCCATCCATCAGATAGGAATAAATACGACCGTCCTTTTTTTCTGTCTTCTTTCTCTATCACCCTCCCCACCCTACCCCCACCCTAGGAAACCTTTCAAAAGAACGAAGAGTAGAAAAAAAAAAGTAGTGAAATGAGCGGTTGATGTCGTCAAAACTTCGATGGAAATAACTTCTTAAAAAAAACCTCAACGTCCTTCCAAAGTAAGGCCAAAATAGTGGAAGGCCGTCGAACCCACGGGAATGTTTGTATAAAGTCTTCTTCCCTCGAGGATTTATAGAGAGATTAGCTTCATGGGATGCTTCCTGCGACTTTGAAGATTCGGCTCTGCCACCAAGAAGGCTGTTACTACCAACTTATTTTGTTATATTCTAACTTTTTGAAGGTCTATAATCAGGTTATTTTGGTTTCAAATAGCTAGTTTGCACTAAAAAAAACCTCCCAGGAAGATCATTTCTAATAGCTATCGCCGTTTATTCTTAGTATGTTTTACAGCGCTCCCGTATTTGATAACAAAGTCATTGGAAAGAAGATAATGGAAAGTTGAATGATCCTTGGTTGGATGATCTGATCTGCTTTATGGGTTTATGTTATGTTTGTTTACTGGTACTGGCTTTATGAAACAATAATAGCGTTTTTGGGATCTACGGACTGTAAGTAAATTCTCAAACAATCGTGCTCTGCATTCTAAAATGTCATTTGAAATTCCCAGCGAGGTATTAAAAAATGATCTTCCGTAGAACCTCATGGACGATGTAGGAGAGCCGTTCAGACCTTGGCGTCCTCGGCCACGGGAGAATCTTATGGTGTATATTTATATTAGAGATGGAACGTTCCAATCCTCAAATCTCTCTAATACAACGGTATTATTAAGATTATGGAGTCGTATTCATCTAAAAAAAAAGTATCTCGAATGACTTTATGTAAAAACCTTAAACAATTTGGTAAAAGATATTATGCAAACAAAATCCCCC
>CABFWB010002160.1:43026-107044 GCA_902151455.1 Timema bartmani
GGGGGGGGGGGGAGGCTGCTTCTGTCCTTGTTAGCCCTTCAACCAATCCAAACCATGCAGAATCTTATCAAGTTTTCACCGTATTGAGTAATATCTCCTTTTCACTGTGCCGGGTAATATCTCTTTTTCACCGTACTGAGTAATATCCAATTTACACCGTGCTGAGTAATATCTCTTTTTTACCATGCTGAGTAATATAATATTTTAACCATGGTTTGTAATATCCAGTTTTCACCGTGGTGAGTAATACCCAGTTTTCACCAA
The DNA here is from genome assembly GCA_902151455.1 of Timema bartmani. Classification (NCBI taxonomy): domain Eukaryota; kingdom Metazoa; phylum Arthropoda; class Insecta; order Phasmatodea; family Timematidae; genus Timema; species Timema bartmani. The sequence continues at coordinate 43,291 of CABFWB010002160.1, forward strand.
TCTGATTAATAACCCTTTTTAACCAATCTTTTTAATATATCATTTTCACCAATTTGATTAATACATCTTTTTCTCCATGCTGAGTAATCTCTTTTTAACCGTACTGAGTAAGATCTCTTTTTCACCATGAGTAATATCTAATTTTAATCATAGTTTGTAATATCCAGTTTTCACCATGCTGAGTAATATCTAGTTTTAATCATAGTTTGTAATATCCAGTTTTCACCATGCTGAGTAATATCTAGTTTTAATCATAGTTTGTAATATCCAGTTTTCACCGTGCTGAGTAATATCCGGTCTACAACATACAATCGTATTTAGTGTGCACCGTCTACTCTTATATAATTTATCCCTGCAACGTATATCTAGTTCCGGTCCAAACTCTCTTAGTGCCCACTCCTCCTCTTCACAGTAAAACTACTTTGATCAAAATTCAATATAATATTCCTTACTCTGACTTGTGATCGATCGCCCAATGAGTTTCGGAGCTACTAATTGGCTGTCACTACACCCAGCTCGGCGACAACTTCTGAAGTTTCCTTATAGACGAAAGATGCACATTACTTATCCACTCAGCTGGTGATTTTCTAACCGAGAGGTAGGAAGCAAGGACCGGAAAAAGTCAACAACATCGACAATCACCCAGTTGGGTAGCCATATGGTCTGTGGTGTCACTCTCGTTATATTCTAGACTGCCTATGACGAGGAGATAAAGATTAAAATTCAAGTCGATTGTACTGAGGGTATTTTTATTTTTCTAAATTGTTTCCCACCTCTACGCAAATTCCAGTATATTTCCTCTAAATTCAACCTTTCTAATCCTTAATACATTAGCATAATTAGTACATATTATGCGTATAGCCCAAACAGGTAGTAAGAAGTGACGCCTAAAAAAACAAAGTCTCGGCAACATATCACTGCAAAGTGCAAGGTAATGGGCAAGATAATGCATTATGGGCACCCTACACCTTGAAGTCTCACCTCACAGTCTGTAACTTATTGTAGACTCGAAAATCCACCTTGCCACCCCCTCGACAACAATCTGTTCCCTTATAGGGTGAGTTATAGTCTAAGGTTGATGGGTTCAATTCGACCCACGATCAATCACTCAACTGGAGATTATAACGAGGTTGGTGATTGAACGCTCATTGGTGCAGGTTTCCAAACAAAGTTAGTGCTATAAAGTAGACCTGAGTTTATTATGCTACGGTTCATCCTCCACATTGCTCAGGCATATAGCCACGTTGACTAGAACATTGTAGGTCCTTCTGTCACTTAGTTGAGTCTTATATTTGGAGAATTAGAAGTGTTCAACTTAGAACTGGGACGTCAGAAGCTTAAAATTTCCTCTAATTAAAATTTAAAGCTTAATTAATCGATATTTATTATCTTAATTGACCGAGAGAAACGAGGTACAGTTAAAACTGGAGCATTTGGCATTAAGTCTGTCTTTTCAACTAGATATTAGTTACACGATAACTGCCAAACGTGAGGACCAATTTCAACCATTTTTGGCAGGGACAGTCTTTGAATCAGGGCCAAACCACTTATATACATGGTTTTCCGAACTGATTATCCGTTTCAAGATGGTAGCCAATAAAATATATGTATGGCTACTTTCTTGTTCTCAAATAACTGCCAAATGCGTGTACCAACCCTGACAAAATTTTGTAGGGACATTTTTTTTTGAACCAGGACTGAACGAATTATACGCAGAGTTTCTCAAATTTTTTCATCCATTTAAAAATGGCGGTTGCTCAAATGATTTTTTGTTTAATAGCTCATATCAAGTGATTTTAATTTATAATTCTAAATCATTCGATTGAGTACCTAAGACATAATTTTAAATTTTTCTCATAATATATTGCGAGACTGGCTTCTCAAACCGCTTGAACAACGTTTATGCTCAGTAAATATATTGTACTTTTAAATACAATAATAATTTGTTCCCTTTCTAACTTGTTCAGCAAGAAAAAATATCAACTTAAAATCCAAAAAGAAATGTTAAAACTTTTAACGATAATAACTTGGAGGAAGTGAGGTCTACTGTTCACAGAAATACTAGTAAGACTGTAGTAACGATAAGGACATGGATAGAGTGAAGGCTACTGTTTTACTGTTAAGTTAATCATTGCAAAAAGCTATAATTTTCACCAAACTTTAAACAAATAACACCATCACGGTAATACTTTAATAATCGTGCGTGGAATTTAACGATGGTCTGAAGAAGGATAAAAACATTGAATGACAAGCCACAACCAACACTAACTGATTGAAGGAAAATTTCCTCTTAGATAAGACGGTAAGGTTTTTAAATAATAGTCAAAAAAAGGGACTCTATATTAAAGAAAGCTAGTGTGAATAGAATTGTAAAAAAAAACTAAGTTTGATGACAGAAGAGTGATAATAAAAATGACCATTCTGAACACGTATATTTCAAAAAGAAAGTTTCACTTGTAACCGACACGAAGGAAGAAAGAAAGAAGAAGATAAAGATTTAATTTCCATTTCATAAATAACCCATGTGACGCAGTACCTATTTGTCCCTTTTCTCCCCCACCCGCTACAAAACATCCGTCCGGGCGATGCCAGTCAAAAGTTATTCCGGATCTATCGTCATGTATTTTAATAGCAGAAATTCTCTCCAATCCCTCCACCTCTTTCCCTCCTAGACCCACCCTCTCGTAGGAGTCCGTTTGGTTTTGAATAATTTGCGACGCCAGGCTTCAAGTGGCTGACCGTTCAGTTTTGTATCTAGGGGGCTGTGAGCGGTAAACAATGTGTTATTGATGGTGTTTCATGGTCCTATAGATTCATCCGCGTACCCGTCCAGTGGTCACATGAATTGTTTAGCTGTCATCCGTTTATCGTTTTTGACGACAGGGACCTCGGCAATCGGCATCACCACGACAACAAATAAAGGGTGTGTGTGTATATATATATATATCCCACAAATGCCGTGGGATGAGAAATTTAATACTCTTGTTTATTCACCGTTATGAGAAATGTATAGATAACGTTTTAGGAAGTTTAAAAAAATATTGAAATAGGTGTCATAACAACTTTCATAACTCGATTGGACGCACTTGTTATAATTATTTATGTAGAATGCTGACAGTTCATAAACATGTGTAAACTAGCGAGGCCAAAAGGGGCCATATCGTGGTATAAAATACCTTGACTTTTTGACAACAGTGCGTCACACCTCCATCTCTCTTGCGGGTGGTCACTACGTCTGACGCCTTACCTATACAGACGACATCTTCGGGTCATCCATAGTAATGGTACTTGGAGGGCATCGTCGGAGCCCAGGGTCCCGGGATCGAGTTCAGTAGAAGCATCGCGTGGTAATAGTCAACTTGGTATGTGTCACACGTTAAGCCAGTTTTTCCACGAGTCTCACTTTATATACACACGTTTAATTATTTCACCTCAGTTTCCTTCTTCCATCACTCAGGAACTCAACGATTACTCTCCAACATGTCCTGAAGATGATGCCTGTTATGCATCGAAACATGAAGACACAGAAGCACATTTCCACTAAAATGGAAATTTTCTAAGGAACAAAGGATTAATAAATTAAGAATAAATTCAATTTTAAACAAATTTATTCAATCACATATCTTTATTCAGATATGCCGTTATAATATCATATCAACCAAAATCTAGTCATTACATGTTTTCTAATCAAACTTTTATACTTGTTAACAATTTTAATATGTTTACAATTGTGATGTTCATAACATTTTATTATTTGTTACAATATTAATATATAAGAACCTTGACTTGTAATTAAATTGCCAAACTTTTCAATATAGTATTTCTTGTTGCTCATATAGCCATCACATCTATGTATTGATTCTTCGATTTTAGCTTCACTTTTAATGAAGTGCTAAAACTTCTTTAAAAATTTTATATTCTATGTTCTGTTATATGTTATATGTAATCATATTTCATTTTTGATATTGTATCTACTTTACACAGATAATAATCCCACTTCTAATTAAAATTGAATTAATCTAGTATTATATATTTCGTTCCTTACTACCATTCATAATGTTTTTTAAGAATAAAAAAATATTATCAAAAATACAGTTTGGCGTTGTAGTTTCGAATCAATCCCCGTTACATAAACGTATTCACGTACAATACACGGCCGTGTCCATGACACAGCCACACCCCATTTTTTTTTTTTATGAATTCTCTCTAATTTAGGCTATTTGGTCTTTAATGAAATTGGGCAGTAGTGATCCTCCTGTCAGGATGTATATTAAGAGAGTCTATGGAAGCGTTGGTCTATCTAACATAAGAAACAAGAAAATTACAATTTTGAAATCCAAGTCTATGCTGTCCAGGCTCAAATATTAGAGTGAATGTGTATACTCTTCAGAAGAACAAAGGGAGTGTTATCAAAAGGTAAAATAGAGGACTCACAGAATGAGCTGTTCATTTTCTTCTCTATCGTTATATTTCGTACATTGGCCTATTTAGGTATTTAGGTAGGTAGTATTTAGGTGAGTCAAGTTAAATGGACGAAGGAAAAAATATTATCCTCGTCTTGTGTGAATTGTCGGTGAGAGCAAAATCGGGGTTTTAATCACTGTCGTGCCGGAGGTTTTTTTTTTACTTACTAAATGGGTTTCCAATTTTCCTTCACACAATTACGGTTACATTTTCCCCTAAATTTTGCCATCCTCATTTTACTCCTTTGGTAATTTTGTACCCCCTCTCTCCTTTGTAAGCAAAAATAAGCAAACACTCTCGCCCTTTTCTCCCCGCCACCCAGTTACTCCTACGTTATATTTGTCGACTTTTTTTGTAACTTTTTACAGGAATACCCATTATATTTTAGGTAATTTATAAATTTCTGGTAATTGTTAACGGAAAGGTGTAAATTAATGGTGCAAAATATTCACAATAAACACTGTTGTAAGATGAATTTAAATGTATTGTACTAAACAGCTAAAATGGTAAAAGGTTATACAATTTTATAAAAAAATTACTTTTATTTACATTTGATTTAAATAATTAAAATAGCATAATTAGTGAATACGTGAATTATTATAGTTATAAAAACTCTAAGCCACTTTTAAACTGATGATCAAGGTTCTTGAATCCAAGTCTCAGATTCTGTTAATTAATTATTAGTTAATTATAATGTGGCCATTTGGAGTGACTGTGTCACTGCACCATTCTTTTCCATCTCTCTTTGTTTTACAAAAGCATTGTTCTGAACCCCACCTCCCCTCCAAGGTTCTTACGTCATACTTGAACACCCCCTATGTATGCGTATGGAGTGGACAGATATTAACACGCAAAGAATTATAATTATAATTTTATCATATTTGCAGCATTTAAAGCTTTAGTTAGTACATATATTTACTGTGGTATAGTTTTTACATTACATTTAACCTATCCGTTTACTGGCTTAGCCACATATATGGCTCATGCAGTTTCAACCCACATAATTAATACTGAATACATTTTATTATTATTTAATAAAACCTTTTGATGTGTGTGGACATCCAAAAACAATTTTTTACCATTTAGATTATAATGAAATTAAATAAAAAATTAGAAAGGGGGAACGAAAACTACCAAACAAATAATATAAATCTATAAATGTATATATTTATAGGAAAAATATGTTTATATAACAAATAAAATCATCCACGGCTTTAAACATATTTTATAAATATTTTTTGTTTGGTAGTTCTAGTTCCCCCTTCCCCTAATTTTTATTTGATTTCACTATAATCTGAATGGAATAAATTGTTTATACATACATGCATACATACATACATACATACATACATACATACATACATACATACATACATACATACATACATACATACATACATACATAGATACATACATACATACATACATACATACATACATACANCTATAATCTGAATGGAATAAATTGTTTATACATACATGCATACATACATACATACATATATATATATATATATATATATAATTTTTAGTGACCGTTTAAAATTCACGCTGCCAAGCTAAAACATAAATGTACTGTACATTTTTGTGTTATTTTTTAGTGTTTTTCTATCAACAGTTTTAAATTGAAACGTTTTAAATGTGTGCCCTACTTTTTTTTACCCTATTTTTATTCTCTTATTTTTTCAGATGTATGCAAAACAAACAAGTGCTTAATTTAAATTAACTTTTATCTCCACTTCTATCACTCTTTGAACAATGTTTCGCGTTTATTCTCAGAACTAGAAAATCAGTTGTGTTTATTCTTTCGAACGTTAAATCCTACCTGTGACAAGGATTTACGTCACAGTATTGTCCACGTTGATCTATAGATTAGTATTTTGATTTTTTACAACTTTTATATTCATCCATTTGAAAACTAAATTGAAGCAAAATAATCATGGTCATCCCCAAATTATCCAAACCCCCTTCCGCTTTCCCCGCCCAACAGAGCAGTTATTTTCAAAGAAATGAAAGAATAATCCTCTTTAGAACTAACGCTGGTCTGTTTTAGACTCTGAGAGTAATTTTCTCATGCACTATAGGTTATATGTATCTATGATGTTGACTAAGAAATGAGAATCGGAACTCATTATACAGTACATGAAAATAACTATTTATTTAATATGGCGCGTACCCTATGCTTGTTTTTACTAGCCTTGACCATAAAAAATATCAGTAAAACATTTGTTTCCTACAATATAAACTAGCTATCCTGGTATTTTTGTTTTATAGTATGGATACTAAACATGGTTTAAGATTGCACGAGGAATAACAAAGAGTTTTACGACTAAAATTACCATATTAAAAAATATAAATGACTATTATGATGATTAAATCGTTTACATAAGTCATAATATTTTTTAAAATACAGTATTTTTGTCGTATAAAATTTTATTTCAGAAAATTTTATTTTTTCCGTAAAAGTTTAACCTATCATAATTTAATAATCACGCATATCAATAACCTAAGATGAAAGGTGAATACTATCTACAATGTACGTGTATTCTACATAATTATATACTGTTTCTTGGCACTGCGGCTTACTACCAGTTTGGTTGTACAAATATATATGTACTAATTACGATAGTGTGCTGGCTTGAGGAAGGTTAAATTTGGAGGAAGTGTAACTGCATTTATATGGAAGGAGACTAGAAAACCATTTAGGAAAAACCAATCTGAATAAAACTGTCCATTTTCACTCAAACATGACATTTGATATAACTAAGAAATTAAAATAATTTTGTATTACTTTAATCTATTTAGATATACCAAACACCTATTAATTAATATAACTAAAGCGACTAGAATAACACAGTAAAAGCTTCTCAACGTGGTTCGGTACCAAACACAATTTCNCCTTGTGAACAAAATACTTACACCGACAAGTTTTAAATGTAATGTGAATAGGGTGTCGTTTGAATAAATCTGCCCCGTCATCAGTGGTATCCTAACCAGGTTCTTTCGTCGGGGACTGTCACGTAAACTCTGGTGCGGGGGTAGCATGACAATAACAGGAGAACAACGTCCACGAAACGTGCTTTGAACGATGAAGACCTGAGTTTGAAACTTTTTTGGGACGAGAATCTAGTATTTACAAGGATTAAAATTAAACGTATTATATGAAAGCTTTAGTCCAAAATGAATCATATAAATTATATTCCAAGCTCAAATAACGAGATAAGATTAAAATACTTTTTTTTTTAATGCAGCATACGTGCACTGAACTTCAAGCTTCTTAAGTCTAGTTTGTTGCTGACTGAGGGGGGGGGGAGTTCAGAGCTTAAATCTTGAATGCATGTACTAAAATGGTTTATCATAAATCTTTTTTCTCATACTCCCCCTCAACTTAACTGCAGGTACATTTACTCTAAATTTTATCTTCTTATTCCTTACTTACTTAGCCCGTTAGCGCAAACGAATGGGGTTAGCAAGAATGGGTTGTAAGGAATGATTAGAAAAGGAGAGATTTGGGTGTTAATTTGATTTGGTTTTTCATAACTCTCTATAAAACAATCCTAAAAGCGTGTGAAGTTTCAGTATTGTTGATAATGCTGGTGCAGTTCCGTAACATCCAATCACCTATTCTTGTTCGTTTGGTTATGGTAGGTCGTTTATAACCAGTATTTGTGCATGCGCCTAAAATATTTAAAAAATATTGCGTTTAAAAGACGTTTCTATTTTTTTTAAATGTAATTATGTAAAAATAGAACACTTGCTTTAATTCTTTTATACCCTTTGGTGCAGGGTGTATAGATTTAAGTTACTTAATGTAATTGATCGTTATTGTAAATGTAAACGAGAAGGTTGACGAGAGTGGAGTAAAATATAATTAATTATTTACGCAAGAAAAATAGTATAAAATAGAACAAGAAAAGATTATAAAATAAGAATTATCACCAGAAATTAATTTAAAACTACAATAATATGTACGAGAGCAAGTAAAATTAACAAAAAAAATAATTACACTTATTATTATTCTTCTATATTCATAAAATAAAGAATGCATTTGTTTATCATATCAGCATTCTGCGATATGTACCGCACGTAGACGTATGTAATTTTAAAAACCAGTAGTCCCTGTGCCCAAAATTGTGCACCTTGAACCCGGAATTTTCAAATTTTGGCTAAATATCTTATTTAATCCATGTAAAATTCAAATTGCATAAGCTTTTTTTTTTTTAACAAATTGGAGGTGTCAGGGTGGTTGGAAAAGGGGTGGGGGGTGGAATTCCGATGCATTATTAGCCCGGTGGATAAATCTTATTTCCGGAATAAATGGTCACCTTTACCCAAACCCCAAACAACCCGCACCATCAGTAAGTAAAGTACTAAGTCCACCGCGTCATGATTAGAAACTGATCGATAGAAGCGCGCAGTTTTCCACGAGTAATTCCGCCGGCGGAACCCGGTAATTATGGCGCTATATGATGTTAACCACCACTGCGCGGTTTCAGTAATAACGTGACCCTCCCCCCAAACCCCTCCTCCTCCTCCCAAGCACACTAATTCTATTAAGAGACATGGTGGAGGACCCTTCTCGCCACAAATCTTTCAATGTTCTTTAACTAAAAGGGGATTTTGGGAAACTCCTCAGAGAATCTTAGGAAAAGGTAAATAGTTTCTACGATTTATACTCGTATAACTGATGTTATATGAGAAACGCTTCATCTTCCCGACTGTAAAACACATTTTATTCTGTTAAAATTTTGTTTAATAATGTATGCCTCTGGATATAAGATTATCTCTTCTCATTGAATCCATATTTTCTTTTAAAATACTTATACCTCTTAGTGGGTTTGGAAACATGTAGCCCACCTTGGTAGCTACATGGTCTAGCGCGCTACTCTCACATTGAGCTAGACTGCCGATGATGGGGAGATAGAGGTTCGAATTATGGTCGGGTGTACTGAGGGTGCTTTTAAAAAAAATGCATTATACTTTCACGCAAATGCGGGTTCACTTCCAATAAATATAACCTTAATAGTCCCTAAAACCATTAGCGTAATTAGTACATAAGCGTATATCCTGAATGGGTGGTAAGACGCAATGCTCAATAAAAAAAACATGGTAGCTATCTATTTACTATCTTACTAATATATAAAGATTAATTGGTGTCTGTATGTTACTCTTTAACGCAAAATAATTACACCGACTATGTTGAAATTTCGCATGGGTATAGCTAGGACATCCTGTTAGCACATGGGCTAAAACAAAATTACCAAATCCATTTTGTTTGCGGCTACAAAACACTTCTTTATCTATGGATTTTATTTTCATCACTAATTTAATCTGATTTTCAATGGACCAACTTTGAAATATTCCTAGATATAGATTAGACATTACGGCCATCTAGAAAGAAGATGGCAGCTATAGAACACAACTCTTTGGCCCATACAGTGTTCTAACTTACAAGCTTTGGGTAGCCTGACAAACAGGAAGTCAGGTCGTAACCAATAATAATAATAATAATAATAATAAAACTATAATTTTTTAAACAAATCTTACGTGAAAAATGAGTCATTTAGAGAGTTATTTATAATTTTTATTTTAAATTGTCCAGTAAAATAATTAATAAGAATTAACTTATTATAAACAGCAACCCTTTATGAAACTTAAACGTTACCTGTTTAAAATTTAGCAAAAAGATCAATTAGGTATTTTGTATAATAATAATAATGATAATAGTAATAATAATAATACTACAATAATTTAAAAATAAATATTTTGCTTACTTACATTGAAAAAAGTTATAAATTAATTTTTAAATGAAGTCTCATTTGGAAAATTCGTATTTTAATATTTGTTTATATATATATATATATATATATATAATATACAATTGTAATATATTATAAACAGCAACCCTTTATGAAACTTAAACGTTACCTGTTTAAAATTTAGCAAAAAGATCAATTAGGTATTTTGTAGATTTAATAATAATAATAATAATAATAATGATAATAGTAATAATAATAATAATACAATAATTTAAAAATAAATATTTTGCTTATTTACATTGAAAAAAGTTATAAATTAATTTTTAAAGGAAGTTTCCTTTGGAAAATTCGTATTTTAATATTTGTTTATATATATATAATATACAATTATAATACTAAAAAAAATATATGTATATGGAACTAAAATATCTAGGAATCAGTTAATTTTCAAACAATCTTCAAAGATGACAGAATTTCACTTGAAAACGCACTGAGATATTGTATTCTGCTAGTTTCATTAATTTTGCAGGATTATATAAAATGTTGAATTTCATATCAGCTACTTACTGTGAGCTTCAAAACAACTTTAAATTATATAAGCTTTTTTTTTTATCACCACGTCTTAATGTATGTCCCCGCTATGCGCAGATATGATAATTACTCTAGGGAAGAAGGGATGAGGAAGAAAACATTTTAGAAGAAGTGTATCCGCGTTTGCATGGAAGGAGGATGGGAAACCTTTTAGGAAAACCACCCTACGTAGACCCAACCGGGATTAGAACCCTTATATCTCCATCATCAGGTCAGTTTAACACGAGAGTGACGCCTTAGACGATTCGGCCATTGAAGCGGGTAAGTTATATACTAGTTTGAAATAAATCAAAGGAGTTGTGTATGGAGACAAAATAATAGTTAAATGGCTATGGCTCTCTCTGTACGGATGCGTTACGATCCCTTTTATTATTATTTTATTCGCATCGTGGCTTTAAAGTTAAAAAAATATCAGCGTCTTTGTGGATAGTGATGAGAATACAACATTTATATTTTACATGTTCATTTTGATTTTTGTTTGATACTTTATTCTTTCAATGTATTAGTTGACATACACTTTTCAACCAAATGGTTAGATAAACACTTAACTTATAAACTTAACCTTGATAGAAATAGGTGACTTTAAACAAGAAACAGAGAACACAAAATAAAATTTTTTTGTATATCAAGAAAAATTTAATAGTGCTACGTGGTGACCTGGCGGTCTAGAGGTAAGGTGTCTGACTTTTGTGCTGGGGTTCCGGGGTTCAATCCACGTTCCCGGCACAGATTTATCTGATTGCCAAACCCTTCCTTCACCTCTTGACAAGACGTGTATTAATCACAACTTGTGAACGTCTGGAATGCCAGGCATCCACCATGGTTCGGATTCCACGTTAAACTGTAGGTCCTCCATTTCATCTCACAATCACCCTACCATTACACATTAGCGTAAGTGCGTATAGCCCGAACGGGTAGTAAGACGCGGTGCTAATAATAATAATAATAATAATAATAATAATAGGGCTACACAAATAATACTCATTAATTATTGCCTAGGCATCGTTTAAGGTCAAACCAGTTTAGTCTAGAGTTACATTTTATCCTAACTGTTCACAGCGTCTTACTCGCCCAACCTATAAGCACATTTACACTGATGGGGTATTGATGATGATGATGATGATAGAATTGTAAATATCTGCATTTGAATGGAGGTTGATTGAGAAACTATTTAGAACAAATCACCCTTAGTACATCTGGTAATCCTTAGAATCCCGTAGTCCCGGCTTCCCAGTCACTGGCCAAAAAAACACTTCACCCAACATCACCATTAAGAGAACTGCAGGTCTTATGAATAAAATGTTTATCTTCGCTCTTTCTCTATTAACTGTTGCCAAATATCCTCGCGTTCAGTTATGTCAGAAGGTTGTGCGCTGGGTTGAGAAGAAGCTACTGACAACATCGACGAACATCCAGCGTTGGCAAGTTTGTCTTATATCTAAGGGAAACTCATGAAAAACAAGAAAACGACAACACTGTTCCCCACTAGAAATCATGTAGTTCCCTAAGAGATATACAGCGTAGACGCCTTGGCCCACGTGTTCACTAATGTGGGTCTTTAGATATATATTGCAATCTTACTCATGGATATGGCCTCCTAATAAAGATAAAAACCTCAATGAGAATTTGATACTTTAGAAATCTGTTGAGTAGTTTCTGGTTGAGATAACAATTCTTCCAAAATGAACTTTTATAGACCAATCCTTTCAACAACTTTATCCTTCTTTTCCATATCCTCCTATTTGACTCACAAAACACCGAATCACCTCATCCGACAGAGCATAGTGACAAGTTATTCTCTCAACAGTTTCTCACGTTAATATTCAATCAATCGACAATCTCAACAACACACCAGGAAACGAGAAGTGCCGAAGACTCCCACCCTTACTCTCCGAGGCTTATGTTTCCAAAGTTGGTAACATAGCAATGCGGGCAGGTGGTTTTCTTCCCTGCAGGGATGGCAACTTAGCGGCACTACTTGTTCCTACCAAACTTTAGTTTATGCCTCCCCCCCCCCTTTACCCTCTTTTCGCCCCTTTCAACTTTCCTCTTAAAGGCGTACCGAACAAGGGAGGGTAGAGGAATAAAAAGATGAGATAAAGGGGGAGGCAAAGGTATTGGAAACTTAAGTTTGTCTTCTTGGACGCGCTCAACGGCTTGTTGTGGGTGATAGGGGGTGGGGGGGTGAGAAAGGGAAGGATGTATTGACAGGTTACAGCCTTTCATGTAAATTTTTATGAGCTGTACCAGAACATAAAAATACTGATATAAAGGAGGAAAACAAAGTGAAGCATTAAAGGAGCTTAAAAAAAAAGGATGAGTTTGGGCTGTGATGTGGTACTAGGAGTAGGGCCCTACACACACACACACACACACACACACACACACACACACACCAAAATGTCGTGACAATCGGCCAACCAGCCGATAAATTGTATAAGTGTGTAAGCTTATTGTAAAACCCATTCCCCCCTCCCCCCCACCCCAGGTTGGTCTGTTGTTTGGTACAAACCATCCGATCGCCAACTTCCCCACCTCATCGCCTGACAAGTAGTTGTGTATGTAGCGTTGTTGGACCAACTGACCAACCTGGCTGCTGGCGCTAGTCAGCCACCGCTTTTCAAGTGTTTACGTGGGTGGAGTCACAGTACGTTATTTTGTTCTATTTAAAATTATGTCACCATACTGAGTAATTCAGAGCAACATTTATAATTCATTCTTAAAAAATTACGAAAACCATTTGAATGCAGATCTTTTCGTACAATTGCATTGATTTTTTTTTTCTTTCTAACAACCAATTTACTGCCCAAATTTTTCTTGTAATATTTTTTATGAATTAATAGTGATATTAACGCTAATCTACTTTTTTTTTGTTAGAAATTAAGTCATGGCGTGTGTTAGTTCTGAGACCACGGTAGCTACTGACAAATTGGACCGCTAGTCGGGCAGTGTGGAGGCTCGCTTACCATTTGTTGTCCCGACGGTCGGGCCGACAAGTTGGTGTGTCTGTAGGGCCCTAAAGCTTAACCCTCACAATCACTTTGTATATTATTTTTCAGACGGTGTGGTGGTCAGGGGATGTAGTTCTTATCAACCACTCATACCTTGGCTATGATATAACTTATCATAGTTAATGCTTAAACTCACATTACTGATTTGCGAGTCCCAGGTTAGAATCTTTTCTTTGGCAAGGAATGTATTGACTGAGAGCTTTAGTCTATTCCATTAAGGTTTTTTCTAAGCACCACGTCTTACTACCCGTTAAAGTTAAATGATTATGTATTAGGTAATTACGCTAGTGGTTTTAGGGATTATGAAGGTAATATTTTGAAGACATGTAACCGTATTTCCGTGGATGAAACTTTGACATTCAGTTCGGTCGCCCGTGTGTAGACTATTAGCAGCTCTAGTAGCACAGAGCGTTGCCCAGGGTACACCATAGGAGGTTGTCTACACGTTATACCCACAATGAGATGATGTGATGATCGTGATGATGGTGTTGTAGAGCTGGGGTTAACCTAACTTAAGCCTAATCAATCAAACCATGGTGATCATTGGGATTATTCCCCTAAAGCGATAAATACCAAGGGTACCAGCCGGGGATCGAACCCGAGCTCCCTAGGTTTGTAGCCAGGTGCATTGTCCACTACACCACGGGGCCAGTTACTCATTTAGTTGAGTGTTGTATTAACAATATGGGGTCTGGCTGATGTGTTTGTAATAAAATTAGTTTAGAGTAACACGTACACGTAAAATAAAATGTTAAAACAAATTTAATTTTAGTTTTAAAAAACAAAATTTCAATTCCACTGTATTAAAAAATAAATAATATATCCTGATTTATTAACTTCAATAAGCTATATCAGCGGTTGTTTGTTCGAAATTTCGATTTTCCACCATTTTTTAAGGTTAATGTATTTAAAATTCACCTTCCATGCTCTTTAAATCATGTTAAGTAGTTGATATATTAACATTGGCAGATTTAAAAAAAAACTCATGATACATGCGTGTACAATCTTGGCTACAAAAAAACCAAACTGCTCTTATATCAATTTCTACTGTAAACAAGCCACCTTTTGTGACTCTGGCTGTACAAAACTTTACAATATGTTACGAATAATATCAAAACTATTTCAGTTTACGGTTTTATTTCTATCACATATGTGATGTTTGGAATTGTAACATAAAGTTTTGTTCTTATAGACCTTGTTCATTCGCTTTTAGCTTGTCGAGTTTTGACTGCCATGAAAAGGTTGGTGTTAGGGAGGTTCAGACCTCCCAGTGACACCAACCCTCGAAGTTTGTTTTAGCCGGCTGTGGATCAGTTGGTAACAAACCACGACAGCAAACACCGGTCAGAGTTCCTGAAGAGAAACCACGCGATGTTTGCGGTGGGTCAGGGTTTCGAGGCTAGGTGGTTTCATCGATGCCACAGTGGGGGTTGGGGGGGGGGACGAGGGTAGAAGGTTTGACATTTACACATCGTACATTTCGTTGATGGCGTGGGGGTAGTAGACACAGATCACAGGATACCGTTGTAAATATTCATCAAGTATCGTAAAAAAAATATATGTAATTAATGTTTAATTTATAGCTAAGCATAATCATGATAATAGTAACAAGTGTAGCATAGCATTTTTGAGATTTTTTTTAACAGCAAGCGGCTATATTGCTATTTTCATGTTCACTGGTGTACATTTTTTGTATAAAAGTATACAATTTTACTTTCTCTCGACACCTCGAAGAGAGTATTGTGATCGTTATTATTATTGTTATTATTATTTATTTGAGGTATCTAACGTGCACTTTCTAAACCGATTGATTATATCAGCACACGATAATTTCTACGAGTGAGAGCGATAGGGCCTAACAATTATGCCAGATAAGGTATTTTCACATACCTTCCAGGGTTCTTTTAAAAGCCACAATCGACATGGAACCAACGGCTTTACTTCCCCTCCAAAGGAAGTTGTGCCACAGATTTTTATCGCTAAAAAAAATCCGTTGACCCTGGCTGGGTTTGAACCCACAAACATCGGGTCCTGAAGTTAAATGGTGGTAATTGAAAGCAGAAGCAAAAGTTACTAAATCTACTCTCAAACACAACCATTCTACAAACCATATGATCTGTAGGAACATATTATGTTTTTTTTAAATTATAGCACTGCGTCTTACTACCCATTCGTGTTATACGCTTAAGTACTAATTACACCAATGGGCTAGGAATTGGGAAGGTTGAATCTAGAGGGAGTGGACCCACATTTGCATTGAGGGAGAATAGAAAATCATTTAGGTAACCCCTCCAGTTCACCCAACTGAGATACGAACCTTGATCTCCCCGTCCTTGGCAGTTTAGCTCAACATGAAACCAGCTCGTAAGCTAACTACGCCACCGAGGTGGGTCATATTATGTTGAGCTGATGTCACTTTTGGCAATCAAAACTTTCAAAATAACAATTTGATTTTAGTTATTTTCTTCTTTTAATAGTTTTTTACATTATTTATACATGAACTTATGAAAGTAGTTGATGGTATATTTTTTTTGTGGATATGGCTTCTGTTAGCCACTTAAAAATACTTTACAAACGGGAGATTCTAAAAGGCCGCCTTCTCTTCATAAGTTAAGATGGCAAACCACCTGAATTAAAGGTGGTTGATTACATCATATTAACCGTGTCAGGTTGAGTTTGTCTGCATATGTTTACAAAATAACGTTTTATTTTTTAACTAATATATTTTGTATGGTTCCTTCTCTAAATTTATAAAAACATTTATTTATTTTGCTGGCCGATTATAACAAGATAGAAATGTCAATAAAATATTTTAGGTTTTTATTTCATGTTGACCTACTGTAATATATCTTGTTACCATAAGCGCGAAACGAAATAAAAACGTTTTTATTAATATTTAATAAGTTAGAAAAAAGCCAGTTATCTTTAAGAAAGAATTATAAGAACAGTTTGATAAAGAATTTTAATGATAGTATAATATTACTAAAAAAATAATACCTACTTCCTCATTAATGACTTTCAACTAATGCTTTCAGTAAAAATCTTCTCCTAGCTGCTAACTATCACCACTCCTATGGCGAATGGACTGTAGATGGTGTGAGAATACTGTTGTGGTGTGGTAAGGGCGTGAAATCTAAAGTTTTCTCAACCCTTGTACTGGTGTTGCCTGCCTGTTACCCTTGTTAGGGGCATGTCAAGATGGACTCCTCAGGTTTATGTATTTACGTATTATTTGGGGAGTTTTAATGATATAACATTTGAAAAAAACATTTGAAAAAAAACATTTAATTTATTAAATAATTCTAGAAAAAGTCTTGCGTTGTAACATTTTTTTAAAATCTTAAATTCGATTTTTTACAAAAGTTTTCTCAAAAATCGTTTAAAACTCAGGCTATTTGGTTTATTCAAGTAAATGGCCTTTAAGAATTCTCCTGTCAGGATTTGTATTTAAAAAATTATTGAAAAAAATGTGTGTATCTTGATTAGGAAACAAGGAAAAATTACTTTTGAAATGCAAGTGAATGCTGTTAGGCGAAAATAATAGTGAGTGTGTAAACCAGTCACCGGAAGAGGGGGAATGCTATTATCAGATAATGGAGAGGTCTCGTATGGTGAACTATTCATTTTCTCCTCTTTTTTCTTTCTCTTGACACCTTGGAGGGAAAGTATTGCGATTTTCAGAAAAATCAAGTCGACATTTCACGAAAAAAAAGTGGTTTTAACAATGCCATTTGTCTGTTTGTCTGTATCTTAGACCAGAGCCGAAACTATTTTACCAATCGAACTAAAACATGGGCTCTGGGGTTTTCATAAGGTCCCCCCCTCCCTCGGTTTTTTTTAGAATTAGATATTGTAACGTAATCGGAAAGTTTGACGATTTGATTATTTAATTGCCCCGCGATTGGGCGACAATTATAACGTTATAAAATAATAGTTAACTAAAGGGAAAAAAGAGAAAAACATTTTTTCTCAAGATTCTCTTTAACAATTTTGATTACATTTTATATCTAGACACTGTCTATCATTAAAAACAAGATGTAAATTCTAATTTTTCAGGAAAATGATTTTGAGGGTACTTTGCATTAGAAAATTTTTACTATAAATGGTAAAAATCTTTTATTTGATTTTTTTTTATAAAACCAATAATTTCTTAGCTATAAGCCAATATATATACCTTTTAATTCAGATCTTTGAAAATTAATTTGACTCTTATGCTCTTTGGTGGGCAGAGATATTTATATGGTCTCAATTTTTTTATAACAGTGCTCTTAGTTCCTAATGCCATAGAGTAATTTAGTAACAGTGTATATTATTTCATTTATGATCTTTGGCGTAGTGTTTCTACAGCAATTATATACTTATTATTTCGTTTCACAAATCTTACAAGTTTTTAATAAATGTATATTTTAAGATAAAAGTGGGAGAAAGTCTTTGTGGTGCACCGTACCATTGATTTTCTATTTAATTAATTTGATTCTAAGTGTGATAATGCTTAAGAGTGCTTAGGGCGTCAAGTTTAGAGGCAGTCCGCTTTACAAAATAACATTGAAATCACCAAGCAGATAACGTCGTTAGAGGAAGCGCATTTCCGTGACCACGCACTGTTGCTAGTAAATCATTATTACCTTTACATCGCCAGACCAGTTACAAACGCTATGGCGTCAAGGGCCGAGTGCCTTCAAAGCATGGAGGAGAGATCTTCCATTAGTCTGGGGTCACGAACCTTAATAGCACGTAAAAAAATTATGGTAATTCTAGTCACCCTTAAGTCCAGCCCAACACAGGTTATCAAAAGACATAAAACGAAAAGGGGTGGTGGATGGGAAATCTTATTAGAGTTTGTCCACTCGTACACAGGGCTTTAACCTCATTACGAAACACCGTGGCAGCAGCCCTTTGATGTCGGGCTTTACAACAAACCATTCAACGGGTTTACCTTACCCCACCCTTACACCACCCACCACACTCCTTAACGCCCTCTCCATTCCTACCCCCGGATTTCCATCGCAGCCCCCGCACTAAGAAGGCGATCAATTCTGGAGACAAGGAAATACAAGGAGGATAGAAGTGCTGACCGCTGAGCCACAGCGACGTCTGAGTGGTTGGGTGGGATATGGAGCGACAACGGAAAGAGGGTAAGGCCACAACCAAACTTTGCAGGACACTTCAAAGGGTGGTTGATGACATTGGGGGGAAAGAAGGGAGCTGCGTTTCGTCCTTCCGTCAAACGAGATTCGTGGATTGGTTAGGTGAGGCTACGCGCAACAACTACCAATCGTCCTAAATTCGTGGATTGGTTAGGTGAGGCTACGTGCAACAACTACCAATCGTCCTAATATTTTTTTCCAAACAATGTAGATATATATTTTTTTAAATTTAAAGCGCTAAGCGCATTATAAAAACATGGTTGATAAACACCTGAAAATTTTGGAAAAAGTCAGGTAATTTGGTACGATATGAAATAGCCAGAGAAAATTTATAAATCAACTGGAATCGTAAAAAAAAATTACAAATTTTTTCCAAACACAAAGCAATGTTAGCTATTCACTTTATCTCGAAATCATTTGAATTTAAGAGTAGCTTTGATGTATTTGTCTTTAATGAATCTTGTGTATAGAATTTAATGAATAAACAATTAAACTTATTATCTTTTTTTAATAGATTTGCATATAAAATACTGGAAAAATTGCTCTTTTTGTCTAGAAAACCTGTAAAATAATATTTTATTTAGAAAGTTAAAAAGCATATCAATCCTTAAAAATTATCAAGCTCGATAATACTGTATAAGCTTTTACCACCTACCATAAATAATATCATACCTAAACACGAAGAAATAAGGTTACGTGAAAGATAATCATATACAGTTTCTAGATGACTAATTTACTAATTATTTTTATTATTAGGCGTTCTATCTTGAGACAGGTCCATTCACTTTGTCACTGAAATTATACCGCCAACGTGCTCTGTCCTCTGCCTCCTGCTTAATCTCCCAGAATTTTCTTCTTCCCTTCAAGTCATTCACTATTTGAATCCTCCTTCTTCCTAAGCTCCCATTTCCCTCAACCTTTCCTTCTAAAAGCATTTCCTCCTAAGGATGTGTCTGGTCCAGTTTGCTTTGTACCGAAGAATCGCATCCAAAATGGTTCTCTTTTCATCCACTCTTCTTAGGACTTCACTTGTTGCCCTGCCCTGTCTGCCGGCATGATCTTCTCTAATCTTGTCCACATTTCAATGCTCATCTCTCTCTCCAAGTATTTCTTTCCATCTTCCTGGGAGTCCAAGTTTCTGCTCCATAAAGTGCGATGCTCCAAATGTAAAATTTCATCAGTCTCTTCATCAGTTCCAAGCTCAATTTGATGGATGATCAGCAGTAACCTGTTCTTGTTGAAAGCTTCCTTGGCCGTGGTGATCATTGACCTAATTTCCTAGGTGAGGTAATTCACGTCAACAAGTTATATATTAACTAAGAGTTTCAAAAATCACTTCAATAACAAATGTACCCGCTTCAGAGACTATACGTGCGAACGCGCTACTCTCTAGTTGGACTAGACTGCCGAAGACGGTAAGATCAGGGATCTGTCCCGGTCAGGTGCACTTTTAGTGGTTTTTCTTATATGGTTTACTACTCTCACTCCACGCAAATGTGGATGCACTTCCTCTCAATTAAACCTTCCTAATACCTAACATAACAGCGTAGTTAGTACATAGGTGTATAACCCGAACGGGTAATAAGACGTGGTGCTAAAAAAAAACCACCAAATCATCCTCTATCCCCCTCTGGAAACTTTTGTTTTCATCTCCTTCATTGCAATGGTAACGATGAGATTATTTTCAAACCCGCTACACATGACACAATTTAATATATACAGAAAGTTGTACAAGAAACTGTTACCTAAACATGGCATCGTGTCATCACCAAAGATTGTACAAGATCTGCTTTGCAAAACATAATAATATTATATACATATTTAGGAAATAGCCATTTTCTACTGTACAGCTTTTTGATGGTTAACAGTAGATGCCTTTTACCTGCAAATATTGACGTACGCTGCAGAAACGTGGGTAATAAAGAACAGGATAGAAGCAGAATGCAGGCGAATGAAATGAGATTCCTGAGAAACAGGATCGGTGTGACAACATTTGACAGAATGAGAAATGAGAGAATAAGAAAAATAGTAAAGGAAGAGCCAGTTAAGGACAGAATAGAGATGACACGACCAAGGTGGTATGGTCATGTGAGAAGAATAGAGAGGGAAAGGATGCCTAGAAGGATGTTGGATAGGGAAATGGGTGGTAAGAGGCTGAGAGGAAAACTAAGGGACAGATGGCTGTAGGGGGTAAGGAGGAGTGTAGAGGAAAGAGGAAAAGACTGGGCCAAGGTGGAGGGAGAGAGATGGTGGGAGGAAAGGAGGCTATGTAGAGGTTTATGTTCCAAACAGACCCAGCCAGTTGCTGGAAGATGTTCATGATGATGATGATGATGATGAACAATAAATACCCCTATCAGTCAGCCATGAACTAATTGAATATAGGATGGCTTATTCAATAGGTATCATATTATTAGTAAGAACCGTTACAATTTAAAGTTATATTTGTATTTTAATAAATATAAAGAATAAACTCAATATATTCATCATCTATTTACTTAGTATCTATACACTAAAAGTGAAAAACTATCGCATTGCTCACAGTATTGTACACAATCACATATGCTGCGTGAACAGTCTTGAGGTAAAACTTGAATGCAATCGATCTGACCAAGATATTGTGCAATTTCTTGCACAACTATTCGTTCAATAAGTTGTGTCTTGTGTACCTAGTTTAGTTCTTCATTACAATGGCGAAGGTGATATTTTTCATCACCTAAAGAGAATACCTTTCATGTTAAACTTATTTTCATTCTACTTACCATGACAATATCCGTTTAAAAAAAACTATTGCCATTCCTCGTTTCCATGATAAAAATTAAACTTAGTTGTATTCCTAGTTACAAAAGATATGTGTTTGTTCTAATATTATTGACATATACTATTCTTTTCATCATGTTTTGAATTATTTTTTGTACCCCTCGTTACCGTAATATATTAATAACTCGACTCGTGGATAAATATAACGTGCCCATAAAGTGTTCCACTACATTCAGCTTTATTTTAAGGTCTTAAGAGAGTAAAAAAAATTAACGTAGAATTTTAACAAGTGTGTGTATATGGCTATAGCTTAAGCTCTAGATGGTGAGTTAATGATTTGAAATAATTACAGTTCAATATTTTAAATAGTAAAATGTTTTCAAATTTGACTGCAAAAAAAAGTATGTTGCACTGTTACATACAAATTGAGAAAGGATAAATATCTCTGTCCACCAAATAGCATAATACTATATTCCATATTTCAGAGGGTACCATAAAAAAATTGGTATGTTCGCTCATAGCTCGGAAAATATTGGTTTTATAAAAATACATTCCAAATTAAAATATATTTATTTTTGACAACCCTACAACTTTACAACATTAAGTTATTTTATTTATTAAATAGTTGAGGAGATATGACCAAAATTGGAGATTTATACTTACGTATATGATAAAATGAAAACTTCAATTTTTTTTAGTAAAGTTACAGTGTTTAGAAACAAAATTTAATCAAAATCGTTAGAGCAGAATTTGAGAACATCAATTTTTTTCCCCTTTTATTAACTACCCTTAATTTTATGGTTAGATTTACAATTCCAAGAATTCCTCGTGGGAAATCTTATGTTAACCTTATATAATAAATTTTAGCCGATCGGTAAAATGGTTTTGGCTCTATTCAAAGATATAGACAGAAGGATGGCATCGTGACACCACTTTTTCGGTTTCAGTGGGTCAAGAAACGTAGACCTTAGTTATAAGAAATCTCGAGTTTGAATTTTTTTGATGATTACAATTCTTAACACTTGGAGGGGTCAAGATAAAGTAAAATGGGAAATATCTTAAGGGTCCTTCTTATGAAAATTGGACTACCGACACTCTTGTGGCATCGCTCCTAAGAGTTGTGGCACTGGTAGGTTTTAGTACCCAGCTAGTCCCTCCATCTCATATAAAAGCCCTTGAAGCAAACATCTTGTTCTCTCATACATAAAACAGTGGGTCCACACATTAGCCTTGGTGACCTGGAACCGCCGATGAACTTTGCCCCATCACAGAGAGTCTGCTACCCGCGCTAATTGGAATGGAAATGAATTTAAAATGAACCGTGTTAAGTCAATTTCGCGACGTGGGAAATACGTGCAAGCCAAAAACGCGGAGCTTAGTTTGGGGAGTATTTACCACAGTTTTTGTAATCAGATAATACAAAGTAAGAACTATTTTATAAAGTTTGACGTCTCAGTACAGCTAGTAACGTGTCTGCCTACTTAGTTAAAGATCCTGGGTTTGAATCTCAGCATGGTTGAAAGATTTATCATGGGGTAAAATTAGAGTTTTTCCTACCACAGTGTTGAACTAATGGCTGGGGGCTGGGTGTTTTGTTTATCCTAGATTTAAATTAGTTTATAAGTCATGTACTGATATAATCAGTAAGTTCAGAAAGATGCACGTTAAATAGCTAGAATAAAAAAAGTCTAGCTAGCACTTGAGTGTTCACACTCTATAGTCTATACATAGTATACTTTTACTTTCTTTTATAGGCCTATGTTACACCCCAAAGTGAAATTGGCCAAATTTTTGCTCATTCGTGAATTAATTAGCGCTTGTGCTTCCCAGTTCATAGACTGGCTGTTCCCCGAACTAGGCAACTCCAAGCACTAACAACTTCATGGACTGGGTGAGTTTTTGCCCAGTTCATGAAATGAACATGGACAAGCTAAGAACAGGCTTGGACTTTTGAGTTGATTTATTTTTTAATCGTTTTATATAGGAAGGTTAGGCTCAGTCAGGTTTAGCTAGTTAAATATAATATCTTAAAACGAGTTTCAGTTAAGCTTGTAGTAGATAGTACAATAAGTTTCAGTTCATATATTGGGCAAGAGTTAATGCAATTTTCGCTAAGTTCGTAAAATCATCAGGAGGCGAGGCAAGAGGCACAGAATGAGCAGAAATTTGCCAAATTCATAAAATGGTCAGTTTCACTATAATTGTGGTGTAAAACACACACACATATATATATAATATATATGAATTATAGAGAAAGTCTGAGATGACCATTGACCAAATTAATATCGAGATTTTGACAAAAATTTCCCTTTATTTTGAATCCTGACCCCTTTTATATCCCGTTTCCCCATTTTACGAAAAAATGTTCTTGGCATACAAAATATCCTTTTAAATTAATATAAATTCAGTTGCTTTACGTGAGCTTCGAATCCTTAATTTTTTCCTCCGCTCTTTCTCCCAGACCTAAAATACCGTCAAGTTTAGTTTGATACAAAACACAAGATGGCACCTACCTAGACCAGAATGGAATGGGCTAGTTTCATATTGGCGCAATCCGTTTGACTCTAGGTAGGTATCGTCTTATATTTGAGCTGAATTTTAGGGCGTACTAAGTATGGCTTCAAAACTGATCCTTAAATGAGGTTTAAAACATCCCCCAGATCAGGAATCGAACTTGAGTCGCGGGCGGACTGAATCCCCACGCAATCGGAAGATATATTGATGTACGATTTCACATTGCGTAGCTGAAAGCCTTAATTACTTTAAAGTGAAATAAATCTATTCCTTAAGGTTTCGAAATTTTTCCGCCCCACTAGAAATTGAATTTTTCCCCCCTAACTAGAATTAATAATATTAAAGTTAAACAGTTATACAGCTGTACAGTACCATTAATATTCATTGCATAGGTTTAATCTTCTTATGCAACGTCTACGTTCCACAGATATATTTTTCATTGTTTAGATTAATTCTTCTCAAACTTAATAAACTATGATTCAATTCTTGGTGGCACAAACGTATAGTTTTGCTAGTTATAAACGGGCTCATACTGGTATAAAATTATTACGTATCCAGACACAAGATCTGGATGTGTTAAATGAAGTATAATAGAGTTAAATCTACCCACTTCAGTGACCGCATGGTCTAACACGCTACTCTTACGGCAAACTAGACTGCCAATGACGGGAAGATCAAGGTTCGAATCTCGGTCAGGTGTACTGGGGGTGTTTTTTTATTCAAAACTATTTTCCACTCTCCCTCCATGCAAATGCAGGTACACTTCCTATAAATATAAACTTCCTAATCCCTAAAACTATAAGTGCAATTATTACATAAGCGTACAAACTGAATGGGTAGTAAGATGCTATGCTAAAAATGAAATTAAAATAATAAACAAGCGTTTCTGAATCGTGTTATGATGTGTATGCTAAAAAAAAAAGTGTACTTTAAATGCCTCAATGAAATTAAACCGAAATTCCCACTCGAAACATTTTGTTGGAAGTAATATACACCTTTATTTGAAAATGTATTAAATTTAATTCTCACCAACGTGAGTAATAAATCAGATATTTCTGGATTTGATTAATAAAGTTTATTTCTGATGCCCTTTCAAATAATTATCTTTTATTTACAAATGGATGAGGCAATCAAAGTGTAATACATAGGAATGAGTGTAACATGTTAAAATAAATTGTTAACACTTCATCCCAACTATATTCTGAATATAAAAATAATAAAATCTATTAGTGTTAGGCAAAGAAAAATAAGCCTATGTAAAGTAATTATAGCATGGTTTAGGTGGTTAATCTTATATATAATTTGATAAGTCCGTTTCCAGTAATAGAAAATTACGAAGAAATGACTGAACAGATGTTGACAAACGGCCTCTCATTTTAACGGTTAGGAGTTCAGGATGTCGGGAAAAATAGTATTTTTCCACGAAAAAACAAATTTCACAGAGAATTTTCAGTTTTTCATTATTTGTTTAGTCACCGCTATTTGCTACATGGCTGTAAATCTCAAAATAAAATATATCTCTTAGGCTAAAAATAATAACTCAATCATAATTTGTTGGTCCGAACATATCACAATTTCATCTTTGGATGCTGGTCACAACACGTCTAAATTGAGATGCCTAAACTGGGGAAACATTTATTATTTTTTATTAGAATGTTTTTATCGTTGATTCGCATTTAAATCAATAATATTGAGACCAACCTTGGTGGCGTAGTTATCTAACGTGCTAGTTTCGTGTTGAGCTAGACTGCTGAGGACGGGGAGATCGAGGCTTGAGTCTGTCTGGTGAACTGGGGTGGTTTTTCATAAATGTTTTTCCACCCTTCCTCCACGCAAATGCGGGTTCACTTCCTCTCAAATTCAACCATACCAATTCATAGCCCATTAGCGTATTTAGTACTTAAGCGTATAACCCGAACGGGTAGTATGACGTGGTGCTAAATAATAATAATAATAATAATAATATTGCGTATAATTTGATCATTAAAAAGTTAAGTTATTAAGTTCGTGAAAATATTGTCTAAGTTTTGTTTCGCTCATGATAAAATTATGTTTAAATGTGTTTAGATATATATTATAAGCTCAAAAACGAAAAAATGATCTTGAATAATTTAAAAAAATAGCCATTTTAACTATCTAAGTAAGAGTTTTGATGTTCATTTTTTTCAAATAATGGGTTTTGATGTTCATTTTAGCAAATAGTAATACAATACAAATACATAAGTTAAACTAAGTTTTCATTTTACCACTTGACTTGATATGGAGGATATAATATTTAAAAGTAATGTTTTGTGTACCCCATCTATAATTTCACATTCTTACAAAATACAGTTAGCTCAGTTATGTTTCCATGTTGATACTTAATTTTGAGGGAAAGATATTTCAAAGTACATTAATGTTTGAGTACCACATCCCTATTTTCGCATTCTCTCTCGCTATCTGACTCTCACGCTCTCACACTCTCTGTCACTCTCAACCCTCAAACACACACACACACACATACACACACACACAGACACTCACTCTATAAAGTTCTCTCTCTCTCTCTCTCTCTAATATAATCTTCTCTCATTCTCTCTCACACACACAATATATCCCTCTCCCTCTCACACACACTCTACCCTCACATACACTCTTTATTTCCCAATCTCTCTCACATTATCTGTATTATACTCTCTCTCTTAAGATATCTCTCAAATACTTTCTCTCGAACGCTCTTTCACAAATGCTTTCTCTCTCTCAAACTCCCCCTATCTTAAAATCTATCTCTATCTCAATCTCACAATCTCAGTTTCTCTATCTCACTTTCTTTATCTCACTCTTTATATATCATTCTTTCTATCCCACTCATTCTATCTCACTCTCTATCACATTCTATCTCTCTCTATCTCAGACTCATTTTCTCTATCTCACTATCTCAAACTCACTCTATCTTTCTCAAACCCACTCTCTCGCAAACTGTCTCTCTAATACACATACACACTCTCTCTCTCTCTCTCTCTCTCTCACACACACACACACACACACTTTCTCACGCTTTCCCCCTTACATATTCTCTTTCTTTCTCACTTTCTTTCATACACTCTTTCCCTCACACACACTCTCTCTCATACACACACTCTTTTTATCTTCTCCCAGTATTTCTCTCTCTAACACATACACATATTCTCACTATCACTCGCTCACAGTCACTCGATCTCTTTCAATTGCTCATTATCAGTCTCTTACACTCACTTTCTCACACTCACCCACACAATTACACAATCACATAACCAAACACTTACACTCTCATTTTCGCCATCACATTTTATCACTCTCTCTAACATATTGCTTAATATTATATATTATTTGATAAGCCCGTTTCCAGTAATAGAAATTACGAGGAAATTATTGAACAGATTTGGACAAACGAACACTCATTTTAAAGATTAGGGAATCAGGATGCCGGTAAAAATGCTGGTCTAAAACTAAAACCCAAATTTCCTTGCAAATTTTCCATCTTTTCCTTTTGTGTGGGTAGTGGTTCATCTGTAAAATCATTCTTTGTTTACATCACCATGTATATTGGTAAATAAAATATTTGTCTCTGTTTAAAAATAATATCAGCTCAATCGTTACTTGAGTGGTTTGGTGCAACGAATAGATAAAGATCTGGGAGAGGGGTCATTTTAATGTTCTCATCGTGGCGAGAAGGGGGGAAATATACGTTTTTATTCAAATTACACACCGAAAAATTAATAAGTTATATAATTAAAGCTGATAGCCTTTGACGAGTAAAGGTTTAGCTAAAATGTGTGTGAGGGCTTATCATAGAGATCTTTTCCAAATAAAAAGTTTAAAATACTTTTAAGTGCAATAATCTGCAGCCGTCGCTGCAACGATACACTAGTATAATTATAAATCAAATACACCTATGACAATTGTAAACTATCAACTTAATTGACTCAAAATATTTTGTATTAGTATATTAAATGAAGAGAATAATATTTTTATAATATTGAGATTAAGATTCATAGGCTATTTTAGATACTAACATTACTAATTCATGTCATTCCTTGGCAGGATAGTAACCTTAATTTAAACATAGTTTTCTAAAATAGTTATCACAAAGATATACACTCCTGTTTCGCCATAATGATGTTGGTTTTTTCAACTTAAAGATGAATATCCAACCATTTTTAGTGCTTTAAACAATTAAAACTAAATGGTTGAAACATATGTTGAGTTTTTTCTTTATTATAACAGTCAAAATCAATCTACATATAGGTGTAAAACTACGTATACCCTGATTTTGGTTGGAAAAAAACTATTTGGAAGATTCAAACATTACATTTAGCGGCCAACATTGATAACATTTTTCTATATTATTTATGTTATTTTATAGGTATTGACAATACCTATAAAAAAATGACAGTTGCAGATAACACGACTTGATGGATGGATGAATGAATATATTAAGGTGGAGAATTAGGGAACGCGAGAAAAGGTCGGTGTTTTTGCAGGTTTTATAGCAAAATATTGTTTTTGGCCAAAATAAATAAAATTTTACTCCATTAAAAACATATTTATTCACATGGTGATATCAACAGTTGTTGAATATTTGTCATGATCATAGCGGCATTAGATGAGATGATTAAATGAAGAGAAAAAGTTGTCATTAAATTCTAGGACACCCTTAACAGATATTCAAGAATTGTTGATATCACCGTTAATAAGATTAAACTCTATGTTTCTACTGGATAAATGTTTTTTTTTGACCAACAAATTTTTTTTTTATAAATACTTCTATAACACTGACCTTTTCTTGCGTGCTTTATATCCCCATCATAGCAATGTTTTAGTACCTTTAATAACCACTATATATTGTTCTTCCTACCAAAATTAGGGTGTATTCAGTATATAGTAATGATATTTTCACGGGTGTAAGTATGATAGTAATGTTTAATTTAAGTCATGTTTATTATGTAGCAAGTTGGAAATTAAGCCGCGCTCATTCATGTCAACTTGTCGGGCCAACATCCTGAGCCCTCTTCTAGTTTTCAATCAGTCTACACATATATGGTCATGGAAAACAACGTATTACTTGCCATTTTTTTGGCAGGAAGGTTATTTTTACAGAAAAATAAATAAATAAAAACGTAAAAAATTATTGGGGGGAAGGGGTGTCTAAAACCTTAGCTAGTGCAGTAAGTGAGTCCTCTAGATTATTTGAATTATTTTGTTCTATATAAGCCTCAACCGCGGTGGTCTTGGGGTTGGGTGCCTGCCTCAGGACCCAATGTTCGTGGGTTCAAACCCAGACGGGGTTGCTGTATTTTTCTTGGGTGATAAATATTCGTAGTACAACTTCCTTTGGGTGGGAAGACCCATGTCAATTGTGCCATGTAAAAGAACCCTGGAATGTATGTGAAAATAGGCTACCTTTCCCAGCAAAATTGATAGGCCCTTTCGTTCTCGCACATAGAAATTCTCATATACTGATGCAATCAGTTGGTTCAGAAAGTGTACGTTTAAAACCTTCTAATAAATAAAAATAGTAAATTTCATGAGAAATTTATAGTAATTAAATTAAATTAAATACGTAGACTTAACGTCACGCTATTTCGGTTTGGTTTGTCGGAGAGAGGGGTAGGGGGGTCATATTTGGTGTTCTGACTAGAGGTGCTGGGGGTACGGTTCCTCCCTCTGCCTCCATGCAAATAAGGGTACACATACTCCATATTCAACCAAAACCACTTGTGTAGTCAATGTTGTAGAGCCCGGAACGGGTAGTAAGAATTAATGAAAATAAATAATAAAAAAACTAGGATTTGAATGCCTAAGTTATCAAGGGGTTGCGATGGCCTATGAGAGAAAAATTGAGGCCTCACAAAAGTTTGGGAACCACTGTTTTAATTGTTAAACAGGACTTTCTCTTGGTTTGATTTTGATCGCCTCATTTTTTTTTCTTCCCTGATGCTATATATATGTATCACGTTACAAAATAACTAAATCTCCTACTCCTTTTCAGCTTAATCATTTCAGCATTTTGCTGGCGTTTAGTAAAATTAACCACTATATTCTAGTGTGTGTATATATATGTGTGTGTAGGAGTTCATACTAGGCGACTAATCGCAGATTACGAACACCGCGTTCAGGTCCACGTTCCGTTGGAGGGGCTTGTCGCAAGAGTGGACCAAGTCGCGTACTAAATTGTCAACCAAAACATTATTATTAATTTTAATTGAAAACTGCAATTTTCTAAGATGATCCTGTCCAACGAAATGAAAAATGTATATTCTATACATTTTGAATAATCTACAAAGCTAGATTGTTTTAATTTTTATGAACTAATGGATTATTTTTAATCTATCATAGTAACTTGAACCGCTCTCACGCTTGTGAACCTTAATTTAATCTCGATTAAACTTTCTTCCCGTCGTTGTTTTACTTTCCCTCCCTCCTCACCCAGCACAGAGACTAGATATACATGCAAATCAGTGGGCGAAGTAAAACATAAAGTTTAGCCCTAAGTAATCAGTTAGCCATTAGCGAAAGGGAAGGGTTGGACGTACTTTCCTCCGTCTCCAAAAACCCCCAGAGGGGGCAGATATCGCACATGCTGGGGTGAGCTTGAGAGCCCATGTACCCGGGAGAGCCTCTGCAAACCTCTTAACCGAGACTGCAAATTCACTAAACAGAGTTTAGTTGGGAAACCCCTAAGTTCTGGGAACTTAAAAAAAAAAAAAATCCACGTCAACTGTTTATAGTCTACGAGATAATGTTTGAACTGATATTTATATTATTTCCTCGATATTCTACATGAAGTGGGCACTCTTAAGGCGATTGAACCTTTTCATTTGGCGTGGAAATGCAGAGCCATGGGAACAAACTGTTATCTTCAAGAAATTTTATTGTTTTGCAATTTTCTTTTCGGAAATGGTTTGTTCAAGAATAGAAGCATGTTGATTAAGTTATACTTTTTATATACACACCTCATCTATAATTTTAACATTAATCAAATATCGATTAAATTGACATTTTTCAATAGAAAACTGCCGGCTTCATAACAAAAAATAAGAAAATGTAAACAAATTAATAAACATCGATACATCATCTTAGAGGGGTGTTGAAAATATTACTATAAAAATATCACTTGTTCTCGAGAAAACTCATATTTACAAACGTATGATTTTTCCTTAAGACCTGTCTGGTAGCTAGCACCATCCACGGTTTCCGAGATCCATCTGTCCTTGTTGGTGTGGAAGGATACTTTGATCGGCTGTGAGGCTATGTCACGCCTTTCACCCCCACCCCACACCCCTCCGCGCCCACCATCCCACAAAATAGTTTTTAGACTTTCACTCGACGGGACCAAGGGCTTTAAAAAACTAGCTGATACCGTACACTAGTTTGGGGCACTATCGCTAGGAGCAGCTTGCAATTACGTTACAGAGGAATGCGCGTGCGTGGACGTGAAGTCTATAGAAAAGGAAGTGTGAAATCCTTGTAAAATTCGCCGTTACTCTTTTGTTAGCAATTTTTCGTTAATTTTAAAGGGGTTGAGCTAGGTTTTCTAGATTTTACATTTTATGACGTGGTTTATCTATAAAATAATGGATTTAGTCACATTTGATTGAATTTGATATAAGAATTGATTAATTAACATTCCGCAGTAGAAAATGCGATGTGTTCCAAGTGTATAAAGTCCAGTTCTGAATCTTTTTGTTCGCAGCACTTACGCCACGAGCGCTAGCGATGTAGTTTTACTTGCCAACATTAGAGTGGCGTTTCTATACTTATCCCTTTTCTATGCTATTCTAGTTCGTTTGTAAGACTTGCAGTGATAGACTCGTGTGCTTGTAAAGTAAACGTATAGTATCCTATTTAAAATATAATACACATACATATTTAAATTAGTTGAAGCTCTTGGAAAATTCAAGTTAATTTTTAACCAACTAAGCTACACATTACAAACATATTTTTTCACACGCACACCTACTGCAATATATCTGTGGTGTGAATTTTTTTAGGAGCGTGTAAAATGTTCTAATACCTTGTCTTGAATTATTTATGAATGGCTTTAATAGTTTTACTCTTTTCTCAGTCTAAAATTACAGGTTTGAAATAATTTATTGGTATAATTTAACTATAAAAAACCATAGCTTTATTTGGTAAAAAACATAACAAGAATAATGGTACACTAAGATGGTACAAACGTCCTTATTTTAATTTATACTTTAATTATTATTTTTAGCACAGCATCTTAATATCCGTTCGAATAACTCGCATTTGTATTAATTACGCTCAAGGGGTTGGTATTAGGAAGGTTGAATTTTGAGGAAGTGTATCCACATTTGTATGACAGAAGAGTGGAAAATAATTAAGGAAAAAACCCCCTCAGTACACCTGACCAAGATTCAAACCACAATATCATCAGTCCAGACTACTGCGAGAGTAACGCACTAGACCAGTGGTCACTAAATGGTGGATCGCGGCCCACATCTGGACCGTAGGTACAGTTTAAAGGACATTGACGAGATAGCGATGAATAGAAGAAATTATAGTATTTTGGTGGTGGGCTAGTAGTTGACATGAAAGGCCAGCAATAATAAATAAGTAAAATAACTAAAAGGAAAGAAAATCACGTGTTTGAACTAGTATATTCCTATAGGGCTTGAACTTGATTCACTGTTAAAGTTTTTCCTGACCGTGGGAGTGTGTCGAGTTTTTAAAATGGACCTCCATCAAAAATAATTGGGGACCTCTGCATTAGACCATGCGGATAACGAGGAAGGTTCTTCAAAAATCAACTATTGTAATCTATCCTTAAACCATTAAAAAAATTAAACACACAGCCTTATTTACTAACCCTAGACACCCATATTAAAAAAAAATATAGTTACACTTATTTTGGAAAAAATTTCAAATTATTTAAAAGCAGTTATCAATTATTACCAAACGATAGCCTTAAACACATTAATTGTTCTGATAGCCTGATGTTTACTAGTTTTGTGATTTTTTTTAAAACTCTAGGTCTTTTTCGAACCCAAATTTTAATTATATATACTAGTGGACCCGACAGACGTTGTCCTGCCCGAACGTTGGCTTTTTGTTTGGGTGGCATAATTAATTTCGATAGTAAAACAAATACTATGTGATCATCACAATTACAAATTCACAATAGGTATGATCACCAAGAGAACAATGTTTGTTAGCGTAGTTAGTCTAATTCTAGCCTGGGGTATGATCACCAAGAGAACAATATTTGTTTTTCCACAATTTAGTTTACCATCCTTCCACAAGGCGAATATATGTATAGGTTTTTAACATACACCCTCTCCATCCTGTCCCCGCAATTTATAGACCTATTAATACTGTCAGAGTCAGTAGTGCCAATTGATAGTACCTTTACAAAAATATAGAAAATAAGGTTAGTAACAGCTGGTCTATTCTAAACTAATTACCCTAAAATAAACTTTGAAATATTAAATAAACCATTGTGAATGCCGGCTCATGTTTCTTTATCTTGAGCTACGCCACTGAACTCGCAATGTTCTCCAGTCTGTTCCCAAGACGCTTTGTAGTTACCAATTTGTCATATATTATTTATAGAAATATTATTGTCAATATAATCTATTATTTCCTTTTGAGAGATATTAAAACCAATAGAAACATATATTCGTATATTAATATCCATAAAACCGTGTTTCGACCCACACCGCAACTATTTAAAGTCCACTACCAACGTCTCAAGAATAACTTATCCCTCGAGTGTTTTATAGCCCACCCATAACATTGACTTGTTGGTATAGGATGCAATAGATAGTAGTTTATTATGATACCTCCATATTGCGGCTGTGTTTCTTCTGCGAACCTCCACTGCTATGTGTGGTGAAATAACAAACTCTCCGGGCGTGTGGGCTGGGCTAAACTCGGAGACCACCGGGGAAAGTGTTGGGAATCCTGGCGAGGTAACAATGTAGGACCTGGACTTACAACAATAACATAACATGTTTACCAACAATGGACAATAGCTCCAACCTAAAATAAATACAATAATTAACCAGGATAATATAATGTGTCGCTCTAAATCTAATGAACTGTAACAGGAATATTACAAACACATTAAAAAAAAGACAAGTAAATGTGGATTATTGTTTTTGTAATTTTGTTGTTAATGTTTTCCAGCTCTACCCTGTGAATGATTGTCTATATACAAGTCTGGTATTACAATAAAAAATTAAATATCTAAGTTTATAAATAATTAATAGGCGAGAAAATAAAAATAATTAAATTTATGTTTCCTTCATGAATCAAAGATTAGCTAATTAATAACATTACCGTACCGTAAATTAGGGTTAATTGGACCCAAAAAGTGAACATTTTTGTACATTTCTTACCAAACGATAGCCTCAAACACATTAATTGTGCTTATAACCTAATGTATACTACTTTTGTGATCTTTTCTAAGACTTCAGGTCTTTTGCGAACAAAAATTTTAATTTTATATATATAATAAATAATAATAAATATATATATAATAAATCATTGTAATTTGTGTTCAAGTAATTCCTTGCACGCAAGCTACATTTTCCATGAAATAAGCTATTTAAATAGGTGGTGGGATCAAGTAGGACCTAGGATCTGGAAATATAACACTTAGAGACAATTTAGTTATAAAAATGTTTATGTAATTTGACATTAAATTTGAAAATACATAATAAATTCTGTGATGTTGAATGACGTATTTTAGCACCCCTTTTATTTATCTCTAACTGGTACTAATAAGTGATAATAAAGTATGAAAAAGTTACTTTACATTTGAACTAAAAACTACCCCCTTTTCATTAGTGTGGGTGGATTGATTTTCTTTTTTTATATCGCACCACTTGTAGTACAAAATGTCCTTTGCTCCAGGCCATTTCCAAGACTTTTTGGTCGGTTCCATGCAATCAACAATGGCACCGTTATCGTCGATGCTCATTACAAAACCTGGAAATACCATGTTATTCCATGACACAAGAACAAAACTCTCCTTTTGTAAAGAACCTTTTAACCTGCCTTCATCTTCTTCCTTTTCTTTATCTGCCACAGGATTTATAGAGGGTGGATCTGAGGCTGGAGGTTTTTAATGAGTCGGGAAAGGCTCATTGGTTGGCGCATATATTTCATCCTCAGAATCCTCAGAAAAAACAGTCACTTTCTCCGGAATCCCGAATACTATAAGGCGCATATATTTAATCCTCAAAATCCTCAGAAAAAACTAAGTCACTCTCTCCGCAATCCAGAATACTGTAAACATTATCATCCTCAGGTAGAGTCATCAAGATCTTTTTTCTTGAGATTTTTCATTGGAAGCACTTTTTTCTCTGCAACTGATTTTACTCTCTTTTTTTCCCGCCTCTTCACAAGATTTGGAAGCTTCTGCTTCTTCAGGATGAATATCAGAAGCACGGATGAGTTTACCTGGTTCGAGCTACATTTTTTTGTTTCCTAGACTGAGGCCTTACAAATTCACGTCTCCTCTGATAAAGGGTGAACCAAGAAAGCGTCTCTCACTAGATATAGGTTTACTGACCTGTCTTGTTTTGGCAAACGAGTTAATATTTCATATTTACTTGTAGGAAAAATACCACCTTTCTTAAAACCAGCTTTTAGATTGTTTGCCAAGTTAGGCTCCATCTCGGCTAATACAGTTCCTAGTAGCATTGGGAATTGGTCTTTTAGTAAAGATGCTACTCTTTCTCCAGCTTCAGAATGTTTCCATTTGGTCAAAACATCCCTCCACTTGGCTTTAAGGGGCCTAAAATAGGCTATATTGAGGGAGCTGCGTCAAGTGTGAGGAGTTAGGTGGTAGGCAGTCAAATTGTATGTCATGCTCTTCACACAACTTAACAACATTGAAGCTGATATGTGATGAAAGATTATCTTCAATCATAATCTTTGGGTATTTTTGTTTCTTGAGCACAGGAACCACTTCCAGGCAGGGTCCAAGTAACCCCATTTTTAATTTATCAGCACACCATTCACTACTTATAAATCTTACTTTGCTAAGTGATTTCTCTATTTGGCTGAAACTATTGTTATTTTCTTAAGGACTTTATATGAAAAGTAAATTTATTTTTACCTTTGTGTATCTGCAGTGTGCAAAGAAGTGAAGATGAAATTTATCAGGTTACAAATATTCGTGTTTTTACCACATAACAACATAACCTCGACTAGAAAAAGGCGGGAAGAGCTGGAACGTAGTTTAGCACCTCAGGCACTAGCTAGTGCTGCTATCTATCGGAGAAATGGTCAATCACGTCTATATTCTCAAGACAGCAGACACAGGACTGATTTAAAACATTTTTTTGTTGTGTGTCCTAGTAACCTCCCAGGGTACAAGTAGCCCCAAGTTACGGTACTAGTATATTATGTAAGACACTCTCCATAATAATTTGAACAATATCATTAATGTAATTTTCAAAACATTTATAATTTTAAAAAATAAGTACCCACTAAACTAATCTTAATTTTCTGAGTTAGAATCAAAATCATTATTTTGATTTGACCTCTATGTATGGCCACACATCTAAATATTGAGTTTGTACACTATTCAGTAAACCGTTTTGGCTGGTGCCCCAGAGACAGATAAATATGGGGACGGACATTTTATAGCTTTTTTTTTTTGTTAGGGGGCAAATAAATGTCATGATCCATCCTAATTTAAAGCTATAAAATGTTACCGGTTAAAATAATACTTTTTTTAAGCACTGCATCTTAANTAAATGTCACGATCCATCCTAATTTAAAGCTATAAAATGTTACCGGTTAAAATAATACTTTTTTTAAGCACTGCATCTTAATATGCTTCAGGGTTATACGCTTATGTACTAATTACGCTATTGTTTTAGGGATTAGGGAGGTTATATTTATTGGAAGTGAACCCACATTTGCGTGAAAGGAGAGTAAAAATTTTGTTGGAAAAAACACCCTCAGCACATCTGACCTAAATTCTAATGTCGATCTCTCCGTCATCGGCAGTCTAATCTAACATGAGAATAGCGCGTTTGACTATGCGACCATTGAAGCGAATTACAATACTACTTATTTAAGAGCAATAGTAAGCTACCATTCAAAGCAGGGGATACCAACCTTTTAAGCATGAAGAGCTAATTTCCAAAATATATTTATACTCTGGGGTCGCCAAGAAAAATGTCGATTTTTGTATTTGAATCTACACCTGTTATTTATATATTTATTAGTGACAAGTTGAGAATATACATATTTTAAATGTAATAAACCAAATATAAACTATTCTATCATTATTCTTCAGACTTAAATATTTGAGCCTCAAATGTTGAGGCATGTTACAAAGTGGGCTAATTGCTAAAAACTTATTTATGAAGATATTAATTGAATATTAAATCGAGGACTGAATTTATGAATATGTAACAAAGAATTTTAATTTCAAATAATTCTCGACAATCATCCTGTTATTTATCAAACAAAACTATTTAACAAAAATGTAAAAAATTACAAAATATAAGGCGGGCGCCTAAAATCTGACAAAAGGGCGTCATGGCACCTGCGGGAACCGCGTTGCCGAACCCTGATATAAATATTCTAGTGACAAGCTGGAGTTAATTTTTTAAGCTAAATATAACCAGTTGTTACATTCAAACTTTTTCCTGTTGAGCCGTCTAGCGTTGTTATTTATTAATATACAAGCATATTACATTTCAGCTCTCCTTGGGGCTGTTTAGACTAGATTGGATCTAATATAAACAACTCACTTGATTAATTGTATTTATTATAAGCATAGACAAAATACACTTCACGGCAAACCGCTTCACCTATCGCCCAGGGCAACTACGTCCCTCAATCTACACTCAAAAACTGGGGAGAGCTTCCTCGGGACAGACACAATAAAAAATATTTCAAAGGAACATTCTTGAAGCTTAGTACTCACATCTACCAATTCTACACCAATCAAAGCCTTAGCTTGGCCTCTGGCGTACGCCCCCCCCCCCTTCCCGTTTGGGGAGGAAGGGGAAGAAGTTACTGATTTTTACCGCCAACAACGAAATATTTCCTCTTTTAAATAAGCCATCAACAAAGTTGTGTCGCTAATTGGTCCCCTTCCCTTTCTTTTGAGCCACCCCCACATTCCTCTTCAGCAGTTACCTTTCATATTTACCCTGTCAATAGTTAATAGAAATTACATTACGATGAATTTAAACTATCAAAGTTATAAGATTATTATGGTCGATCTTTTCCCGCGTATAAACACTTTTCCCAAAGTTCTAGAAATAAATGGGTTAAATAATAAAAAAAAAACTTTTTGTTTATATTTTGGGCTCATAGATATAAAAGCACACGAGACCTAGGCGTGTGCGTGCGTTTAATTTTAATCAAGTGACCCTGGCACGCACACGCCATTATATACACCGAGCACGCGTGCTAATGGTATGAAGAAGAAAGAGAGGTTTTAAAAATGGGAAGTAAAGGGTAAGTTAGTCGACTCAATTTCGAGGTGAGGTAGTAAAGGTTGTAAAATCGAGGATGTTAAAGATATGTGAAAGGAGTCCGTAATCCGATCGTCATCTTGCACTCGGGATTTTCTCACGCACCAAGTTTGAAGTGGTACTTGTTAAGTTTGATACAGAAGCGTGGTCGAACTTTTGACCTCTCGCCTCCTTTTTCTCCCTCGTATGCCCTTGACCACCATGGGGGGGGGAGGGGTAGGGGGGAATGATAGGAGGTGTACCTTCACGCACTCATCGTCTTGAAACAATCCCCCCGTGGGCTTGCGGGGAGGAGATCTACACAGCCTGAGGTCCAGTTTCGGATTGAACAGTTGTGGGCTCTTTGGGATTTACGCTCTTAGGGTGTTGTATTTACTGTCGTGAGGGTTGCGTCCAAGCTTTAGACATTAACTATATTTTATCATATTGCATATATGTATGGTATAACATTTGGAGATAAATACAATTCAAATTTTCATTAATATTTTTCCAAATTTAAAAGCTTGTTTAATTATCTTAAATACGACCGCATCCCCTTTGTCCATATTTTAATTGGCCATTTCCCAAAAACTTTATTTCCATTTTTTACCAAATTCACCTTATTTCCATAACACTTTGGAAGACGCGTATTCCATGAGAAAATATCACTTTTGTAAAGCTTCTATATAATATCTTCTTCTAAAGTCAACATCCTGGAGGTTGGGTGATATAATTTATATCCACCCATTATGGGCATGCACTCAGCTCTTCTACTGGTTAGGGTTGACTGTATCATCTGGTAGAAATCCCATGTGCTAGGGGAGCTAAGAAAGTGGGTGGTTCTCCGTTTCATTCCACACTGAATTTCTAAGAGCGAGAGCGAAAGCACCTACTAATTTTGCCAGTAAAGTTATTTTCACATATCTTCCAGGATTATTTTACATGCCACAATTGACATGAAATGGACTGCTTTACTTCCCATCTGAAGGAAGTTGTGCTACGAATTCTTATCGCTCTAGAAAAATCCGTCCACTTCAGTTGGGTTTTAACCCACGGGCATAGGGTCCTTAGAGCACTTTACCCCAACACCACTGAGCTCAGCCTGTATAATATGTAAGGCCAAATTTCTGAAGATAGGATTTTGTGTTTATCCTGTAAAATTAAAATTGATAGGAATAGTGTTCCTTTGAAATGGCTGAGAAATTTGAAAAATTGTACAGAGCATTGCTCTAGTCTCTATAGATGCCTTATATTGGAATGCATTTCCATTGATACCTGACCAGTGATTGGTATAGCGTGAGTTGAGAACAATTTGATAGGTACAGGTTTAAAATAACTCTGTTTACTCAGTGTACTTAATGACACTTCAATTAATTACTAGCCATAACCTACAAAAAGTATTATCTTGATCTTGTTATTTTAGGTTCAGTAACCTAAAAATTTGCACAATCCTTCTCTTAGAGAGAAGGTGCTAAGCCATAATGTGCAATTATATCAGTGTGGTTCAAACCCTGGACTCCCGTATGTAAGACACTAAAAGAGACCTTGGCCGAGGAGACGCGATGAGGGTTGAGAAAAGCCCTCCCTCCGGCAGACATTAGAAAGACACTCGCGATAACACCAGCAAACAAAGTGGAAGTGCGTTAAACACTCACGCATTCAAAAAGTTCAAGATGAATAACTCACTCAAACTCAACTTCCACTATTTATATTCATTAGTTCATAACCAGAACCAAAGTGTACAATAAATTAATCCTAAATATTAATTTGTGATCTTTAATCTAAGTTGTCTTTAATTTAATCGAACCCAGTCTAGTCGTTGGTAGGGAACGTGAAACTACCTGGTGTCCGAACATAACATACTTAAATCTAGTGCTGAGGTATAAACTGACGCACGTGAATATAGAGGGCGATCAGATCGTACAGTAACCCGGTAAGGATCCGAGCCAAGGACATTGGGATGGATATGACCTTGTGCTTTTAGACTACCAGCAACACCATAGTTGGGAGGATGCATCGAGTGTGTAAGAGGGCTCATAAGAGACCACCCGATCCCTCGGGGAGAAGACATCCACGTTTTTGTGAAAGGGCGAGTTCGGACATTCGACGTTTGGGACCAACAACGGCAAAGTTTGCGGTCCTACGTTCAAACTAGTTTCGCATCCCCACGGGAAGAGTTACTTTGCACGGTAAGCTCACTTCTGATTACATCGATATCGCTTCACACTCAATAGAAGCGTCCTTATTTTAATTTCGTACATTCCACACCACTAATTAGCTCCGCAATAGCTGGTTTGGCCTGGACACATCTTTCAGGCCACATTGAGTGTGGTTCTTTAACAATTTCTGTTTTCAATTTTTTTTTTTTTCAGAAATTTGATTTTGACTTTAATTTTATTTAATTATAGTCGATAGTGAAATTAAAACTTTTTGACAAAGATTAATTTTACGGTATCTGAAAAATGCAAAGATCCATTCCTTTTTAAATTCTCTCAACCCTTTGGAGAAAGTAGTATTGTGATCGTCGAAAAAAATTAAATTCGAGATTTATATCGATGTTTCATGAGCCAATGAAAGATAAAAAGTTTTTATCGCGATAGTCAGATGGTGAGTTTGTATCTCAATCAATAGCCGAAACCATTTAACACACCGGGCTAAAACTTAGTATTTAGAATTTTAATAAGGTTCCAATTAATTTTTTTTTAAATTTGATATCTAACATTAAAATTGAGAGTAGTTTAATGAATGAAAAGTGATGAAAAATAGATTTTCCCAAAATCCGCTCGAACAATTTTGATTAAATTTGATTTTTTTTATCGAAACACTATTTAACATTACACAAAAAATGTAAACTCTCATTTTCCCATGAAAATCTGTTTGAAAATAATTTACATAGGTGGAAATTTCCAGTTCAGATCATATCTAAACTATTTAAGATACAAAAAAACTTTCTGTCGTAAATTTGTATTGATATTAAAGGTGAAAAGATTTTATTTGCAATAATTTTTATAAAACCAATAATTTCTAAGATTTAAAAATCTATAAAGCAAATTATAAAGGTCTTTGAAAGGTCAAATAGTTATGTTCTGTTCTTTGGTGTAGATATGTTTTTTCCTTTTTAATAGTTTCTGTAACAGTGACTATTAAATAGTTTTATAAATATTAAGATAGTTTAGAAAATGTCTATATCTTAAGATAAAAGATCTGTATGGCACCTCGTAACATCTATTTAGCTATAGGCTTAATGGATGACCAAAATAGCATAAAAACATAACTATAGGAAATGCCAAATAACTTTTAAATGTGTTTGCCAATGCTACATGACGTCAATTAAATTATAATAATGTTACGCCTGCACACGTGCGTGTCGTAGTAATGGGAAATGACCAGACTTTCCAAGGACTCGTTTTGTTGAAGATCATGGTGGATGCTTTCTACCATTGACCACCTTTCTTATCCTCCTAACTTTCAACCACCCGACAATACATCCAACATCTTCTCCAAAGGAAATCTGCATGTAAAAACCGACAGATCTATGAATATTTTAGAGAAAGGTTAGAGGAGGGTTGGAGAGGTAAAAAGGAGAAAGCAAATAAATAACAGATCCTCTTCTTATTCTTCATAACTTTTTATCCCCCCCATTGCAAATTATTTTTAGTGAAGTGAAACAAGAAAAGGAAACACTGTTTTGTATGTAGGTTTTTACTTTCCATCCCACAAAAGAAGAAAGTATGTATGTACGAAGAATGTGAAATGACTCTACATAAAAGGTCGGAAAGAGAGGGGGGAAAAAAATATAGGAAAGGACTGTGCGAAGAGACTTTAAGAGTTTCTAAAGGAAAGGAAAAAAACATTCCAAACTTTTCATACGTATTTCCATTTGTAATGGAGACCCGTTATTTCATGTAAATTAGATAGGCCTTTCTTGGATTCTTGCAGATATTCTAGTACAAGCTCTTCGGCATCCAACTTTGCATTCTGTTTTGAGTGAAATAACCGTCATTACAAATATATCTGAGAGGTACTTACAGGCAGTAAACAGAATGATTTTGAGACTTTATTTAGAAGAAAGGGTAGGATTCTGTTTGGAAGAATAGTAAAAAAAAATCTTACATATTTATTGATGGTCAACATTGATACATTTTACTATATTAAACTTCTCCTCGATGTTTACGCGTGATTTTGGGATATGCATCTGACACCTACTATAAGATAGCAGAAATGAAACCAGTGACTCAATTATTTTCTAAAATGGTGATTATTTAATAGGCCTTAAATATTATTTTAATGCTGAGCACGATACACATAGCAAGTACAAACACAAGCAGATTTAATGTAAAGTGATTTAT
Organism: Timema bartmani; assembly: GCA_902151455.1. Lineage (NCBI taxonomy): Eukaryota > Metazoa > Arthropoda > Insecta > Phasmatodea > Timematidae > Timema > Timema bartmani. The sequence continues at coordinate 86,357 of CABFWB010002160.1, forward strand.
GAAACCAATAAAGTTTCATACACACTCTATGAACAAACACGATTATCGAAACTTATATTTTCATGTGAATCTACACTGTAATTCACCATGAAGATATTCAACAAATTGATTTAATCACATATTTGAAAAGTCAGTTGATTTTGATGATTTTTTATGAGAGCCTAATTTTTCTAAGATCTTCATTTTTTGCAAAACTAACTACACAAATTTTATATTTCAAAATCACGAGCATAAAGACCCACGGGAGATCCGAAACAATGTTATAACATATGGTTTTAAAACCAGGAAGTAGTGTAACAATATTATTAATTGTTAACTATATTATCTATAAAACGTGACACCTGAAGCTCTCAAGATTTGAGGTATAAATATTTGATAATAGTTATAAGATCTTCTTTATCAGTCCCATACAATTTTCCCTACAAAAATCCTACTATATTATTTGTAATCCCGCAAGTTCTTGTGAAAAGATCTAAGACCTTTTCCACAAATAAAAACATAACATTTTTGTCACGATCAAAATCTTCGATAGGCTATTTTGAAATATTCATCAAATTATTTTTACTTTAGATCAATAAATTTTAAATCAAATCACTACATTTATTCAAATTATTTTTGTTATATAGTATTTGTCAAATATAAATAGTACATAAAAGTACAGATATTAAGCTAAATATTTGTGACAAATCTCGGTAACTTTGAAAAAGACGTAAACATATTAGAATCAAGAATAAATTATCTTTATAATCTAAAAATAACGAGGCAATATTAATCTATTTAAGGCTGGAATGTGAAAGTTTATTTGTACATAGTGGCGTCCTATTTGTAATGTTGATAAATAGGTTTTACGTGGGTGTGAAGGAGGTGGGGTTAAGAGTTGGATAACATTTTAGAAAATCTTATTTTATTTAAAAAAAAAAGAATCCTAATAGAGATAATAATGTCCAACCAAGAGAAATAAGGGGGCATCTGTCTCTCATTACCATATATCGACCTAGATTTTTATAATTTTATATTTAAAAGTTTCTTTATTTATTTTTAAGTTTACACACACACAAATAGATCGGATATTCTAGATTGAGACCCAATAAATCTGACATGGGTTTTTTATTGGCATTTGGTACATTGTCTAGCTAGATGGAGTTTAAAATAGTTTATCATGCTAGTCAACATCTGAACTTTTTTTTTCAGATATTTTAATCTACAACAACGATTAGTAACTAGTTAACTAAATTACCATATTCCATAAAAAATGCTTTTAATGTGTCAAACATTCACAATGTATTCTCATCATGAAAATGTTGAATAGATATTTAAGTAACATAATTTCATAATTTACAACAGTAGGGCTATGAACTAGATTTAGTAAATATGTTTGTATTTTCTTAAAGTCTCTTCTTATGATAATCGATTGTAGCTTAGCCAGTACCTTTTAAAGGGATGTATAGTTTTGGAGATTTTTTTTAAAATAATGATTATATCTGAAAAATAATGTACAAAATTAAATTATTAAATTTTTTAAATAGATCGAGTAGTTTTAATCATTGACGAATTACTAAAGGTTAAATGTTTATTGGGCATTATTGAAAAATTTTGGTACATGATAATAGGATTTTATTAAAATAAACGTTGATGACATTCTACTATATTTTTATTATTATAACGTTATAATTATTTATATTATCCGACAAACGTGACACACACATCTGAGGTCGCCTGTTTTAACGCGTCACTCTTGAGCTAGACTAGATTTTGGTGACGGGGAGGTCAAGTTAAAATTATGATCGGGAGTACAAAGAGCTACTTTTAATAAATGTTTCCACTCTACTTCCACTAAAATGAGGTTAACATTCCTTTAAAACCCCTCATATTTCTTATTTCAATTTCATTGGCTTAATTAATAAATGCGTATTTTATTTCTAACTGAAAATATATTTTTTATCTCGATGATTAAAAGAGCATGCACATTACTTAATAATATTTGAGACTTCTAACCGAACGTGGAGTAAGACGTGGTGCTATAATTAATAATAGTAACATGTGGTTTAATTTAGTTAGGCAGGTTTACAGGTAAACAAAAGTTGTTGTTTTAGTATTTAGTTTTTTTTTATCTATTCCAATAAAAGAATGGGTTACTAGGCCATAATGCACACTTTATTTTATGTTAGGAGAACTTGTACCGCCCTTGCTTTTACAAAGTAATTAAATCTTGATTCCATCACGATCATATTTTAAAAACACACATCTAAAGACATTATGACATTCTCCTGACATAAAGGTGTACCTGTATTACTTTAATTGATAGCTAATGCACTATGTTAGCCTTAGAGCGGTATTATATAGATGAAATGTATATGGATTGTTTAATAATCTCCACTTCTGATCTCTTCATATGCTGAGCGTTAAAATGTTTAGTTTTGTTGAGTTAGTCAAAGCACAGATCCTGACAACAGTGGTGTATTTTAGTGAGCAGTTATTCGATTGAAATATAAAATATATTTATACATAAATATTGTTAAAAAAGATAAAAAGATTTGTACAGGATGTTTAATACTCCTCTCAGGTGAAGTTTAATAATATAAAAACTTCTTTTTTAATTTCGATAAATTTATATGGTGATTCGTAAGTAACAAACTAAGATAGAGGAGTTTAAAAAAAAATATATATATAAAAACTAAAATGGCTAATTGCATTCATCACAATTAAATAAAAAATATATATTTTGTATGTATGAGTATTACTATTAAATCCTAACGATCTTTTGATTTAGTTTTAGCAGGTATTTTCAAATTATATTAATCCAAAGATACATTAAAAAATTAAAATCAAACCTAATTATTAAATTCTAAGTGAATATTTTTAAATATATACAAAAAAATATGTTTTCCCATTTATCTGGATAGCTATATATTTATTTTAAAAGAAAAATACACTTATATTAATTTTAAAATAATTTCAAAATATTTATAATTTCAAATACATTTAAAAATAAATAAAAAAAACGAAAACTAGTAAAATTGTACTAAAAATAATGTCCTTCAATAATTATTACACTAATATATTCAGAAATAGAAAATAAAACAAATTCATTTTCAACAGGTATACATCATGGAGCTTAGGAATTACACTTCTCTCGGATTTGTTCATGTGTGGATATTTTGTCGTTTGTACTACTCTCAACCAAGATCTTGATCAGCTGAACAAATGTATATCAACAATTGCGGAGTATTCCCTAGTAGACAGCAAATCACTTATGGTTTTTGTAAACGACAACTACGACAACATCTACTTGACCAACAATAGTGATCACAAACAAACAATAACACTGCGACTGAAAATTACCGAAGACACATCAGTGCAAGATTCAGATTTATGGACCAACGTCATCCTGGGCGAACAACATTCCTCGAACCGATGCCCTGTACTGCTCACAAGACTGTCGAGAACATTCGTAAAGTTCAATAAAATAAGTGGACAAAAATTTTTTGTTTCCAGTCATATAAGCATTCTGAGTGGCGAACCTGATTACCAACTACAAACGATAGAAAAGCAATTGAATGTTTCAAGTATGCGTAGTGTATACAATTATAAATCACGGTGGATCATCGTCTCAATTACAAGTCAGTTGATGGACAGATATCAAGAAGCAAACTGGGCGTTAGACATAATCAAGCAAGTAGCCAAACTTCGAATAGTAAATGCTATAATTCTAATGTGTACACTGACCGATTTATATGAAAATAAAAAGGCAGAACATATTTGGAATGTTTACACATGGTTTCCCGACTCGTATCTGGAAGATTGCCAAAGAAAGATTGCAAGAGCTGAGATAATTAACACTTGGTTTAAGGAAGGTGGTGGATATTTCCATAATAACATATTTTTCCCTGACAAGGGTTTGAAGGATCTTAGAGGTTGACCCCATAATTGCCTCTTTAACAACTTACGCTCCATTTGTTTTACCACCTATAATGGGCCATGTTCCTTCTTTTGAAATCGCTCACAAATATATAGGAGTGAATATTTCCATGCACGCTTTTTTTACGGATGGACTGGAAATTAGGTTATTACGTACGCTCATAAAGAAATTGAATGGAACTATTATTTATAGGTATGCTCTTTTTAATGATAAAGTTCTTGATGTAATAAATTTAAAGTCTGACGTCGCTATGACTGTATTTACAATACCAGAAAACCAGAGTATTAATGTTGACTTCACAAAAACCTATCTGAAAGAAAGTGGCGCTTGGATAGTACCAGCTCCAAGGCCCATTCCAAAATGGCAAAGTTTTATAATTATCTTCACTCCAGGAATGTGGCTCGGCGTCATTTTATCAATTTTAGTTGGAGTAGCAGCTTTCTGGCTACTGGCTAATAGAGGATTTATACGACTAGCTTCTGTCCCTTTCCCAGTGAGTGAACATCAAACTTATTCTAATTTTGGAAGCAGTCTTTTCAACATTGTGTCTACAATTGTTAGCGAATCTGTAGTGAGACAGCCAATATCGCCTTCTTTGCGAGTCTTCTATATAATGTGGGTGTTCTATTGTCTTGAGATCGACACTGCTTACCAGTCCACTCTTATTAGTGTTTTAACTAACACTGCTTACTCACCGAAAATAACTTCTCTAGAAGGTATCCTACAGTCAAATTTAAAGACATGCTTTTCTCCATTAGTAACAGATATTTTGAATTCCAGTGGAGAAGAAAAGTTTATTAAACTTTTGGAAAGACGTGAAGCTTTTGGCAATTGTTCATATCATGTCGCATTTGGAAAAAACTTTGCAGGTGTAGCGGGAAAATTTGGCGTAGAGTATCAAATGTATTCAGATTTCATGAGTAAAGGACGTCCACTTATAAACATATTGAACGAGGTAGTCAGGTCAGTGGGTACTAAGATGGCTTTTAGAAAGGGGAGTTTATTACTACAGCCGTTTAACACTGGCATTACAAGGGTAATAGAGTCAGGACTTATATTCAATTGGTGGGCAGACATAAGGAGTGTTTCTATAAAGTACAAACTAGCTGAGAAGACGCAAGAAAACGAAGATCCAAAAGTGTTGAAAATTTCTCATCTTGTAGGAGCTTTTTGGATGCTCTTTTTATGCTTAGCTATTTCCACCATAGCTTTTCTTGCGGAAATTTTGATATTTATTTTCGTTCGATCAAACTTTTTAACTTATTTCACTAAGAATAGAAATACACACAACAAGAGAAGACGCCATGGACTTCCCGTGAATTATCGTAAAACAAAACGACGAGTTCTTCTACCAAACTGGTAGTAGTTGTAGAATTAAAAATGAAATATTTTTATATATGTCACTGAAATTTTTCTTTTAAGTTGGTTGTGATGGTATTTCTAATCAATTTCAAGATATTTATGGAAAAAGACAGTTGTATTCCACTATACTGGAAATAAACATTTGTGTTGGAAGGATATAAGATTTAAAGTAGTGGAACGAAAAAATATAGGAGCAATTTAAGGTCCTTGGCCCTATAAAGTGCAAGTATAAATCCTATTTTGTGAGATGGTGGGTGGTAGGGTGAAAGGAATGACATGTCTTCACAGCCGACCAAAGTATCCTTCCGTCACCAAGAACAGATGGATCAAGAAAACTGTAGATGGCGCTATCTACTGGACAGGTCTTGCGGAAAAATCATATGTTTGTAAATATCAGTTTTCTCTAGAACGATTGAAATTTTTACTTTTAATTTCTCAACACCCTTTCTAAATAATGTATCGAAGTTTTTATTAATTGTTCCATATTCTTATTTTTTGCTATGAAGCCGACAGTTTTCTATTGAATAATGCCAATTTTATCGATATTTGATAACTCTTAAAATTATAGAGGAGGTGTGTATATAGAAAGTATAAATCTATCAACATGTTTCTTTCCTTTAAAAAACCGTTTCCAAATATCACAATTGCAAAACAGCAAAAATACTTGAAGATAACAGTTTGTTCCCATAAATCTGCATTTCACGTTAAATGAAAAGGGCCGTTCACCTTAATTTGTTATAAATTTAAAAGTATATTCACAAATCATATTCTAGATAATAAAGCAGTCATCATATTGTAGATTATTTCTTTGCCATCTTATAATGCAAAATAATTAAATTAGGTGTTTTATAAAATGTGTAAATTTAAAAAAAATACTACTATACGATGTAATTTCTCGCTTTAATTCTTAACACGTTTATTTAAAGGTAGTGTATTCAAATAGTATCTTAGATAAAATGGCTACGCTGAAGTTGTTTAGAAATTAAAGTACAATTCATTTGATGGTGTTTAAATTTATTTAGCCTAATATTATACCTTATAATGTTTAAATTTAGAGCACAAAGATCGTATTTATGGGAAAATATGATCTAGTCTGAAAAAAAAAAGGTTCCTGCTTTTAATTCCAACTTGGCTTATTCAGGTATGTACTTTCATTAAATATTTCCCATTCTCTATTCACGCAAGTCCTTGTACAATTCCTCATATCCATAAATTACTATACTTAACTTGTTAGTGCGTGTATGTGGGTATCCCAGGCAAGTGATAAAACCAGGACAACGAAAAAAAAAAGAAGACTATATCTGCCTTAATATCTGGCTCTTTCATTGCTTATTCAGAAGTATAAAATACATATTATTCTATTTTGAGAATTATAGATAAATACAAAGAAATATTTATATATATATTTGAAAATGATTTATAAAAAGTTGCCTTTGCTTTCTGTTAGACTTGGACGATCCATTACGTTGAATGTATAATTAATAACATACAAATATTGGTATCATTTTTAGCACCGCGTCTTTCTACCGGTTCAGATTATACGCACCTACACTAATGTGTAATGGTAGGGTGATAGTGAGAGGAAAAGGAGGACCTACAGTTTAACGTGGGATCCGAACCACGGTGGAGTCCTGGCATTCCACTAATTCACAAGGTGTGATCAATAAACGTCTTTATTTAAAAAAATATACTGCTATAGATAATAATGTCCAACGAAGAAAATAATGGGGCATCTGTTAGTCTCTTACTACCATTTTTATACCAAGATTTAAAAAAAACTTCAGATTAAATAATCTCTTTATCTACATACTTCATGTTTACACACACAAAAATAGATCACATATTTGAATCGAGATCCGATAAAGCTAACATGCTTTTTCTTGACATTTGGAACATTGTCTAGCTAGATAAAATTAAAAATATTTGGCCATGTTAGACGATATTTGAACTTCTTTTACAAATACTTTGGTTTATGACAAAGATTAATAACTAGTTAACTAATTCATTAGAACCGATAAAAAATTATTTTAGTTTATCAAACACTCGCAATGTATTCTTCTTATGAAAATGTTGAATATATAATATTTTATTAACAGCATCTATAACAATAGGTTTATAAACCAACTTTAATAAATATGTTTGTATTTTCTAAAATATCCTTTTTATGATAATGAATTGTAGCTTAACCAGTACCTTTAAAAGGGAATTACAATTTTGGGAAAAGATACTCAAAAATAATGATCCTTTTTGAAAAATTATGTTAAAAATAAAATTATTTAATTTTATAACGAGATAAAGTAGGTATAATTATTGGCGAATTACTAAAGGTTAAATGTTTATTGGGCGTTATTGTGAAATTTCATTACATAATAATAAGATATATGTAAACTAAACATTGATGACTTCCTACAATATTTTTATTATTAAAACGTTATAGTTATTGATATTATTCGACAAACGTGACACACACATCTTTGGCCGCCTGTTTTAATGCGTCACTCTTGAGCTAGATTATAATCTGATGATGGGACGGTCAGGTTTCAATACACGATCGAGAGTTCTAGAAATCTATTTTTAATAAATATTTTCCACTCTACTTCCACTAAAAATAGGTTAACATTCCTTTAAAATTACTCATATTTCTTATCTACATTTCAATGGCTTAATTAATTCATGCGTATTTTAACTCTAACTGAATATATAATTTTTACTTTGATGATTCACAAAGCATACATTTTATGTAATAATATTTGGGTTTATAAACCGAAAGTTTAGTAATACGCTGTGCTAAAATTTATAATACTATTAGAAAATTTTGTTTAAGCTGGATAGGCAAGCCTATAGTTAAATATATGTATTGGTTTTTTTTTAATCTCTTACCACTATCTTTGGGTTATTGGCCCCACGTAACCCAATTTATTTTATGTTTGGAACATTCATACCTCCTCTGCTTTTATACAAAGTTATTAAATCTTTATTCACTCACGATCATAGTCTAAAAGCACATGTGTAAAGCGAATATGACATTCTCCTGACACAAAGGTGTACCTGTATTACTTTTATTGATAGCTAATGCACTAAGTTTGACTTAGAGGGGTATTATATAGATGAAATGTATATGGATTGTTTAATAATCTCCACTTCTGATCTCTTCACATGCTGAGCGTTAAAATGTTTAGTTTTGTTGAGTTTGTCTAAGCAGATATCCTGACAACAGTGGTGTATTTTAGTGAGCAGTTATTCGATTGAAATATAAATATATTTATACATAAACATTGTTAAGGAAGATATAAGATTGATACATGATGTTTATTAATCTTCTCAGGTGAGGTATAATAATATAAAACTTTTTTAATTTACATATCTTTATATGGTGATTCGTAAGTAACAAATTAAGTAAACGTAGTTTCAAAATAAAAAGGATATAAACTAAAATGGCTAATTGGTTTATGACAAGTTAATTAAATATATATATATTTTATGTATGGGTATTACTATAAAATCCTAACGATGTTTTGATTTAGTTTTAGCAGATAGATTCAAATTAAATTAATCCAAATAGTCAATTAAAAATTAAAATCAAACTTAATTATTAAATTCTAAGTGATTTTTTTAATATGTACAAAAAATTTGTTTTCCCACTTATCTGATTAGCTATATATTTATTTTAAATGAGAAATACCATTTTATTAATTTAAAAATAATACAAAATATTTATAGTTTTAAATACATATAAAAATGAATAAGAAACACGAAAACTAGTAAAATTTTATTTAAAATAAGTTCCTTAAATAATTATTACAATAATATATTCAAAAATGGATAATAAAACAAATTTATTTTCAGCAGGTATACATCATGGAGCTTAGGAGTTAAACTTCTCTTGCATTTATTCATGTGTGGATATTTTGTCGTTTGTACTACTATCAACCAAGATCTTGATCAGCTGAAGAAATGCATATCATCAATTGCGAAGTATTCCCTAGTAGACAGCAAATCACTGATGGTTTATGTAAACGACAATTACGACAACATCTACTTGTCCAACAACAGTGATCACAAACAAACAATAACACTGCGACTGAAAATTACTGAAGACACATCTGTGCAAGATTCAGATTTATGGACCAACGTCATCCTGGGAGAACAACATTCCTCGAACCGATGCCCTGTACTGCTCACAAGATTATCGAGGCCATTCGTAAAGTTCAATAAAACAAGTTGGCAAACAAATTTTATTTCCAGTCATATTAGCATTCTGAGTGGCGAACTTGATAACCAACTACGAACGATAGAAAAACGATTGAATGTTTCAATTATGCGAAGTGTATACAATTATCAATCACGGTGGATCATCGTCTCAATTACAGGTCAGTTGATGGACAGATATCAAGAAGCAAATTGGGCGTTAGACATAGTCAAGCAAGTAGCCAAGTTTCGAATAGTAAATGCTATAATTCTAATGTGTACACTAACAGATTTATATGAAAATAAAAAGGCAGAACATATTTGGAATGTTTACACATGGTTTCCTGACTCGTATCTGGAAGATTGCCAAAGAAAGATCGCAAGAGCTGAGATAATTAACATTTGGTTTAAGGAAGGTGGTGGATATTTCCATAGTAATATATTTTTTCCTAGCAAGGGTTTGAAGGATCTTAAAGGTTGTCCCATAATTGCCTCTGTACATCCCTACGCTCCATATGTTTTACCACCTATAATGGGTCATGTTCCTTCTTTTGAAATCGCTCACAAATTAATAGGAGTGAATATTTCCAATCACGCTCTATTTACGGATGGACTGGAAATCAAATTATTACGCACACTCATAAAGAAATTGAATGGAACTATTATTTATAGGTTTGCTACTGTTGAAAATAAAGTGCCAGATGTGATAAACTCAAAGTCTGACGTCACTACAACGGTGTTTATAATACCTGAAAACCAGAGTATTAATGTCGACCTCACAAAAACTTACCTGCGAGATAGTGGCGTCTGGATTGTACCAGCTCCAAGGGCCATTCCAAAATGGGAAAGTCTAGTAATTATCTTCACCCCAGGTATGTGGCTCGGCGTCATTTTATCAATTTTGATTGGAGTAACAGCTTTCTGGTTACTGGCTAATAGAGGATTTGTGCGATTCTCTGGTGTCCCTTTCCCCTTGAGTGAACATCAAACTTATTCTAGTTTTGGAAGCAGTCTTTTCAACATTGTGTCTACGATCCTTAGCGAATCCGTAGTGAGACATCCAGTAATCCCTTCATTGCGAGTCTTCTACATAATGTGGGTGTTCTATTGTCTTGAGATCGACACTGCCTACCAGTCCTCTCTTATTAGTGTTTTAACTAACACTGCTTACTCACCGAAAATAACTTCTCTAGAAGGTATCTTACAGTCAAATTTAAGGATATGTATTCCTCAATCAATTACAAATGTTTTGTATTCCAGTGGAGAAGAAAAGTTTATCAACCTTTTGGAAAGACGTGAAGCTTCTGACAATTGTTCACATCATGTCGCATTTGGACAAAACTTTGCAGGTGTAACGGGAAAATTTGGCGTAGAGTATAAAATGTATCACGAATTCATGAGTAATGGTCGCCCACTTATAAACATATTGAACGAGGTAGTGTGGTCAGTGGATGCTAAGATGGCTTTGAAAAAGGGCAGTATATTATTACAGTCGTTTGATGATGGCATTACGAGCGTATTAGAAACAGGACTTATATTCAAGTGGTGGGCAGACATAAGGAGTGTTTCTATAAAGTACAAACTAGCTGAGAAGAAGCAAGAAAACGACGATCCAAAAGTGTTGAAAATTTCTCATCTTGTAGGAGCTTTTTGGATGCTCTTTTTATGCTTAGCTATTTCCACCATAGCTTTTCTTGCGGAAATTTTGATATTTATTTTTGTTCGATCAAACTTTTTAACTTATTTCACTAAGAATAGAAATACACACAACAAGAGAAGACGCCATGGAATTCCCTTTCATCATCGTAAAACAAAACGACGAGTTCTTGTACCAAACTGGTAGTAGTTGTAGAATTTAAAAATGAAATATTTTTATAAATTTCAATGAAATTTTTCTTCTAAGGTGGTTGTAATGGTATTTCTAATCAATTTCAAGATATTTATGGAAAAATACAGTTGTATTCCACTCTACTGGAAAAAATATTAGTGTTGTATGGATATAAGATTTAAAGTTGTGGAACGATAAGCTATAGATGCAATTTAAGGTCCTTGGACCTATAGAGTGCAAGTCTAAATCCTTTTTTGAGGGATGGTGGCTGGGAGTGTGAAAGGAATGACATGCCTTCACAACAGACCAAAGTATCCTTCCACGTCACCAAGAACAGATAGATCAAGAAAACTGTAGATATTGCTATCTACTGGACCGGTTTTGCGGAAAAATCATAGGTTTGTAAATATCAGTTTTTTCTAGAACGGTAGAAATTTTTACTTTTAATTTTTTAACACCCTTTCTAAATAATGTATCGAAGTTTTTATTAATAGTTTCATTTTCTTATATTTTGTTATGAAGCCGACAGTTTTCTACTGAATAATACCAATTTTATCGATATTTTAAAACTCTTAAAATTATAGAGGGGGTATATATATAGAAAGTATAAATCTATCATGTTTTTTTTTAAAAAAAAACCGTTTCCAAAAAGATAATTGCAACACATCAAACATTCTTGAAGATAACCGTTTGTTCCCATAGCTCTGCACATCCACGTTAAATAAAAAGGGCCAATCGCGTTAATTTGTTATATATACAAAAGTATATTCACAAATCATATTCTCGATAATAAATCAGTCATCATATCGTAGATTATTTCTTTGCCATCTTATAATGCAAAATAATTAAATTAGGTGTTTTATAAGATTGCCAAAGAATGATTTAAAAATTGACATAATTAGCACTTGTATTGCATAATAACACTGGTTTAAGGAAAATGATGGGTATTTCCATATTAATACATTTTTCCTTAATAAGGATTTGAATCATCTTAGAGGTTGTCCCATAATTGCATCTCTATATCCCTATGCTCCATATGTTTTTCAACCTATAATGGGCCATGTTCATTCTTTTGAAATCTCTCACAAATATACAGGAGTGAATATTTTCAATCACGCTTTATTTACGGATGGACTGGAAATCACTTTATTACGTACGCTCATCAAAAAATTGAATGGGACGATTATTTATAGGCTAAATTTTTATCAAGATATAGTTCTTGATGTGATAAGCTCAAAGTCTGACGTCATTCCAACGATATATAATATACCGCACAGCCGGTAAATTAATGTCGACTTCACAAAACTTATATGAAAGAAAGTGACGTTCGGATAGTACCAGCTCCAAGGCCCATTACTAAATGGCAAAGTCTAGTAATTATTTTCACCCTTTTTGTGTGGCTTGGCGTCATTTTATCAATTTTGATTGGAGTAGCACTCTTTGGAACTAATAGAATCGGGTAATTGTGAATGTGGTGAGGAGGGAACCCCTGAACATGTGGTGCTCGAGTTAGTCCTTACACTCGAAGCAAGAAGGAACTACCAGAGAGAGATCCAGGAAAGATTAGTAGGTGAAGTACTGAGGGACCCAATATATTGGAAATTCTTAGACCAAATTGCACTGGAAGCGTCAGATAAAGCAAAGACTCCCTATATAGATAGACTTAAAGAGACACAGGGACGAATAAGACGGGACGTTGACAATGACAATGACGAAGAAGATGACAGTGACATGAACACTAGTGCAGTCTCAGCGGGGTGTGAGTAGAGAAACAAAGATTGTTAAAGGGGTTAAGCTGTAACAATCCTTGTAGGGATAAAAAATCAGATGCCGGGAGGTGCAAGCACGAGCCCTGGGAACTGGATTCAAGTACGACTGAGTGTCTGAAGGAACACAGGGGATAGCCTTGTGATCCTAAGGACAGTTTTCCAGTCGTATAAGCAAAAGTTAGTGGAGTAAATATGAACTCTGAGGGGTTCCCTGCACCGTATGACCCACCACCTTGGAAAAAAGAGAGGTGGAATTGTGGTTGATGGGCCCTCAGTCAAGATGGAGAAAAGCGGCTTCCCTGCAGCCCTCTGGTACAATCGGGGGGATGGAGTTCCTTGGCAGAAATGGGAATATAATAGTTTTGTTAGTTTAGTTTATCTTAGTTTAGTAGTAAAAATACCTAAATTAGGGATGGGGGAACTAGTTAGGGGGTAGATTAGGAAGTTCAACTGTAAAATATGAAAGGAAGGGTGAAAACAGAGGTGTGGTGGCTAGAAAGTAGGTGGGGCACCAACTCCGATAGGGCGCCTCCCCAAGATGGTGGATATGGGGATGCCCACCTCTGCTGATCGCTTGGCGGACTCAGGAGTGAAATCCCGGGTACTGTGGAGGGCCCAGTGGGGGAGGGTACCGGGGGCGTAATATACACAGGGTGGACGCAATGGAACTAGGGGTAGTTGAATTTCAATTAAATTAAGAGCCAAAATCTATTTTGTAATGTTAAAAAGGAAATTCATATTGTAATTGTAAAAGTAAAGTCAAAGTTATGTGGAAAAACGGCCCGGATTTAAAGTTTGTAAGATAACGGGCCTGTAAACACTGAATATATAAAAGAAGTCTTCTGGGTACTGTCTAATAGAGGATTGTGCCCCTTTCCTCATGAGGGGACATCAAACTTATTCTAATTTTGGAAGCAATCTTTTCAACATTGTGTCTACGATTATTAACGAATCCGTAGTGAGACAGCCAATGATGCCTTCTTTGTAAGTCTTCTACATAATGTGGGTGTTCTATTGTCTTGATATTGACACCGCTTACCAGTACTCTCTTATTAGTGTTTTAACTAAAACTGCTTATTCACCTAAAATACCCTATCTAGAAGGTATCCTACAGTCAAATTTAAGGATATGCCTTTCTCAATCATTAGCAAATGTTTTGAATTCCAGTAGAGAAGAAAAATTTATCAAACGTTGGTAAAGACATGAAGCTTCTGAAAATTGTTTACATAATGTAGATTATGGACAAAACTTTGCTGGTGTAAGGGGACAATTTGGCGTAGAGTTTAAAATTTATTCCGAACTCATGAATAATGGTCGCCCATTTATAAACATATTAAACCAGGTAGTTTTCTCGATGGATGCTAAGATGGCTTTGAGAAAATGCAGTTTATTATCACAGTCGTTTGATATGGCATTACAAGAGTTATAAAATCAGGACTATATTCAAGTGGTGGGTGGACATAAGGAGTGTTTCTATCAAGAAGAATAGCTGAGAAAATGCACGAAAAGGACGATCCAACAGTGTTGATAATTTTTCATCTATTAGGACCTCTTTGGATGCTTTTTTTTTATGCTTGATTATTTCCACCATAGCTTTTCTTGCGGAAATGTTGATATTTAGTTTCGTTCGATCAAACTTTTTAACTTATTTCATTAAGAATAGAAATACACACAATAGAAGACGCCATGGTTTTCCCGTGAATTATCGCTAAACAAAATGACGTGCTCCTATAGCAAACTGGTAGTAGTAATTGATAAATGAAATGTTTTATAAATGTCACTTTAATTTTTCTTCTAAGTTGGTTGTAATGTTATTTTTAATCAATTTCAAGTATTTATAGAATAAGACAGCTGCATTCTATTCTAATGGAAATAAACATTAGTGTTGGATAGAAGATTTAAAGTAGTGGAAAGAAAAGCTATAAAAGCAATTTAATTTGTTATACATTCACAAATATGGTGTAGATTATCACTCTGCCATTCTATTATTTAAAATACTTAAACTAGGTGTTATATAAAATGTGTAAATTAAAAAAAAATATTTCTATGCTATGTAATTTCTAGTTTTAATTATTAACATGTTTATTTCAAGATAATGTATTAAAATTGTCTCTTAGGTAAAATGACTAAGCTGAAGTTGGTTTAAATTTAAAGTACAAGTCACTTGATGGTGTTGAACTATATTTATCCTAATATTATACCTTATAATGTTTAAATTTAGAGCACAAATCCCGTATTTATGGGAACATGTATTATAGTTTGGTATGCAAGAAACAAGAAGTTCCTGCTTTTATTCAAACCTGGTGTAGTGAGGTACTTATTTTCATGAATTATTTCTCATTCTCTATTTACGCAAGTGGTTGTACATTTCCTCAATTCTATACATTACTCATACTTAACTTGTTAGTGCGTGTATGCTTGTATCCCAGGCAGGTTGTAAGATTTAGGACACTAAAAATAACTATATCTGCCTTATTTAGATTGTTCGTTGTTTATTAATATAAATGGGTGGGGCTAATCTCTAGATCTGGCCATTCTACCTTATTTTGCCTCTGCTTTCCTGGTGTATGAAGAAATTCATTTCTAAGGTGGGAACACCATTAAGACGAATTCCACTATCCCCAGATGGTGAGCTATTTTTCACCTCCAGATGGTAGGATGATACGTCGTGAGAATGATGATGGAGGAAAGCAGAGGGGACCTACAGTTTAACGTGGGTTCCGAACCACGGCGGGGACCTGTCATTCCCCCAAATTCACAAAGCGTGAAAGCACACACTTTACCAGAGGTGGAGGAAGGGTTTGGTAATAAGAGCCCGGGATTTGTTTCTCAGATCCCTGACACAGAATTATAACACCTTATCTCTAGACCACCAAGTCCCTTTATTCGTATATAAAATACAATAATACATACTATTCCATTTCTAGCGTTATGGATGAATACAAAGAAATACTTATATACATATGAAAGTGTTTTATAAAAAGTTGTCTTTGCTTTCTGTTTGACTGTATAATCGATTATTCTGCATGTATAATTAATAACATACAAATATGTGTACATTTTCAATTTTTGACACAACATGATTATAACTTTTTTCAGTGGGCGCATGGTCTAAAGTGTGACCCTGGCAATAAATTAGACCGCCAAAGACGGGGAAAGCGAGATTCAACACAGTTGGTTGCACTGAGGGTGGTTTTTCCTAATAGGATTATCACTCTGCTTCCACGTAAATGTGTGTGCATTTCCTCCATATTAAACCTTCCTAATTCCTAACACATTATAGTAATGATTACATAGACATATAGCCCTAATAGGTAGTAAGACTTGGTACTGTAAAAAAGAAGAATAGTCTTATTTTGTTTGATATGTTTAAATCATGAAATTTAATTTTAATTATATAGATTACTTTCACCCCTTAACACCATCCATCAACTTATTTGATCATAAACTATAGTGCTATTTTGAAAATAGTATTATAATATGAGACTACATAGCCGCCTATCAATATTTTCCATTAAATATCCTTAAAAGCTACCTTTCCATTTTAATTTAATATAGGGTCAGGACTGGTTAGGTGCCTTCATGGTTTATTGTATTTTATTTCGTGAAAAGTAACAATTGAGTTTTAAATCCAACCAAAATTAAGAATGATTCCTACTGTTTTTCTCCCTGAATGTAACTTAAACACATTATTGTGTTAAAATAAACACACGATTCACTAACCAAAAGGAGTATTAAATGGAAGTGTGTGTGAAAGCACTTTTTTCTAAGCACCGTGTCTTACTAACGCTTTAGGTTAAACGAATATGTATTTATTACTTTAATGGGCTAGGGTTGA
This sequence comes from Timema bartmani, assembly GCA_902151455.1. Lineage (NCBI taxonomy): Eukaryota > Metazoa > Arthropoda > Insecta > Phasmatodea > Timematidae > Timema > Timema bartmani. Next base: position 103,261 of record CABFWB010002160.1, read on the forward strand.
AAATAGAGGGAGTGTACCAACATTTGCTTTAAGGGAGTGTCAATTTTTTTTAAACACCACCCTAAGTACACCCAACCGAAATTAGAAACCTGATCTATCTGTCATTGGCAATCAAGTCTAACATAAGAATAATGCCTTAAACCATATGGCCACTGAAGTAGATGAAATTTTAAATAATATGTCTAAATTGTGTGAATTGCACTAGTTGCCACATCAAGTTTATTTTTAAATATAAATCACAATTTTGAAAAAAAAATGTGTACATTAATTTTTATTTTGAAAACCTTTGAGAAACTACATAATTTGTTGTCTAACTGAATATATAAATAAAACATATTTTGGGAAGCCAATTTTAAATTTTTTTCATTAATGATTCAAGTAAGTATAGTACATGTTTAATGGTGTGTCTTACTTAGATTTACTTACAAAATACACTCATTTTAGATTTGTTTGGTGGTTAATTCCGAAAAGCTTTCTATTTCACATTATCTTATCATATTACAGTATCTAGATGTGTTATCATACATACATGTGGACAAAAAGAACGACATTAAACATGTATTAAACTCACTTTTAATTTTTTTTATGTAACATCACTGGCGTGTTTCTTACATCCCTTGACTCATTGTAAAGAGAAGTATTATGAATGTCTAAAAATAGATTGAACTCATGATTTTGGTAAATTTCGACGTTTCAAGTCCAGTAGAAACCGAAAAAAGTAGTTTTCGTGATGCCATCGATCTGTCTTTGTGTCTTTATCTTGGGCTGGAGCCAAAACAGTTTTAACGATTGGGCTGAAACTTGGTATCTAGGGTGCACACGATGTTCACCGGAGTGATTTTTGGATTCAACCCTAAGATCAGGGTAGTTTACTTAAGGCCAAAAGGAGAAAAAAAATACTTTCTTAAAATATTATTAAATGATTTTTTATTTAAACTTTGTATCTAGTTACGGTTTAATATTACAAACAAAATGGCAGTTCTCATTTTAATATATTAATGATTTTGAGGGTACTTCACACAGTTAGAAATATTTAATTTCTAATATAACTCCACAACATTTAAGAAACAAAATAACATTATTGTAAATTTGCAATACTAATAAAAATAAACTCTTTGATTTGGAATATATTTTTATAAAATCAATAATTGAGTTATGAGCAGATATATAACCTTCATAGGCGTCGTAATTGGGAGGGAGGGGGATGGCCATGGGGCTATTAGCCCACCCTTGCCTAAGTCGGAAGGGGGCAAAGGGGGCCAAATTATTTTCTAATGTTATAAAGCTGCACGATAGTTTCACATCAATATGACAATGTTAATACCAAGTTGCGAACACATGCGATCAAATTTATTGTGCGTGGAATTAACTGCGATGTTGATCCAGTAAGAAGAAAGAAATAGATTTGGGGGCCAATGGGGCTACCATAGTTGCCTACAGTAGTTGGTCGGGTGGTAGATATACGATAGAGTAATGGAACAAGAGACTGAACCATCCTAAACTGCGTCCAGACTAGCGAGCCGAGCCTCATCATTCCTGTGAGCCATATTTTGATTCATTAAGCTAAGTCTGTAGATAACACAAGCAATAAACAGGAAGAAATTAAAATTGGCTGCCGCGGCATAATGTATCCATACCTTGCAACAAAGAAAGAAAAAAAGACAGTACAGACGATGGTAGTAAACTCAAATGTATTTAAGGAGAGCGGAATATAGTGGAGATATACTCCATTCACGGTAGGAATTACTCTCTGAAAGGTCTTTTTTCCTACCATTATCCTACTATATAATAGCTTTCTGGTAAGGAAAAAGGCCTTTCAGAAAACAATTCCTACGGTGAACAGACTTTAGTTTGCTCCACTAAATTGAATTTCAAGAAATTACTGGCCAATACATGATCTTAGCTCAAATGTAACCAAGTGATTAAACATTTAATTATTTTGTTCGGCTAAAATTGCAAAGAAAAGTTCACTTTTAAGAGAATCCATAAGTGTGCAAGAAAGACTCGCAATAACATCACGTTACTTAGAAACTGGTGACTCTTATATCAGTCTGCAATACCGATTTAAGGTATCTAAACAAAGTATCTAAATATGTTTACTAAAATATATGATAAATAATCTAATGGGGTAGAAATGAAGAAGGAAGCATTTTAGAGGTAGCATACCCGCATTTGCGTGGAAAGAGTGTGGTAAACCATCTAGGAAAAACCACCATCAATAGACCCAACCAGTATTCGAACCCTGATCTCCCCGCCTTGAGTACGCCAGTCTAACACGAGATTGAAGTGGGCCGGGACATATTTACCGACAAAATCTACCTAGGGTGATTGTCTATTCTTTGTTCCCCAATCTCTCGCCAAAGCCAGTTTCAAACTTATCTTCAGTGCGCAACAAACTTTCTAAGAAAAAAATTTACCATCGTTGTACTTTTTACAACATGCAAGTAATCATGTAACTGTAAATATTGTTTTTAATATATTATTTAACTTTTAAAGATTAAATTAATTTCTGTTTATTTCCCCCGGCCTAATCTATTATAAAACGTAGTTGAAAGTAACATTTATTATGTCAATTTACAAAAAAATAATCATTTCAAACTAAATTTCAATTTGTATTAAAATTTACAATAAGCAACAGCTCATCTAATATTTCAAGCGCGTGTGACGGAATGTTAGTTAGAAATAATCAATAATATATAGTTGTAAGTGGTTTGGCTCGAGTCTAGGATCGTGGTGCCGTCCAGTATGCTTTGAGCTGATCCTCGTAACATCCTTTGATGTTCGTCGAAATACCGACATTCACTGGGTTGCTGCGAGCATTCCGACGAACCCTTTATTCAACATTAACAAGGCTCGGCTCGCTAGTCTGGACGCTGCTTTACGATATACATATACTCCATTCACGGTAGGAATTACTCTCTGAAAGGTCTTTTTTCCTACCAACATCCTTCAATATAATAGATTTCTGGTAGGGAAGAAGGCCTTTCAGAAAACAATTCCTACGGTGAACACACTTTACAAAGAGGAAATTGATAACATCAGTATTGACTATTGACTTAACGATGAAAGACTTGATCTCTAGAAATTAATACAGAGCCCTTTTATTTTTAAAAAATATACTTTTTTTTAAATTTTTACTAATAATTGACAATTATTATTTCTCTGTGAACGTTGTTGATATGAACGTTATTTTTATAAGTTTTTTACTTTCTGGATATTTATCCTTTTGGGAAATTATTTTTTGCCACTCTTGATGATGCTATAATTCTAAATACTATAATACATTATTCATCTTGACTTAACTTTTGATTTGATGCCTTAATTTAATTTCTAACTGAGCTTTGAGTTTTTGATTATTTAACTTGGGAAAATAAGATTTAAATTACCTATACCGGTATATCCTTTGTAAGTTGCATTGTATAATTTTGTGTAAATTATAATAAGTTGAACAATTTAGTGATTATGGCATACACAGTACACTTAATAAATTTAAGGTTTTAAACGCTAGTTTTTTTTTCTCCTTAAAATCAATTAATTATTTTTTACCAAATGATCGTGTCATGCTACTGTCAAAATATTTTTGCTAGCTCATGTCATAGATTAATACAATGCAAACAATAGATCATCAAAGTTGCAATGCATCCAATATTATATTCAGTTTCGTAAATTATTCATGGTAAACAGGATATAACCCAAAAATATTTATAATTTTTATTTGGGTGGGTGTCTAGAGATTATTGTTTTGCCCCCCCCCCCCCCCCCCCCCCCCCCTCACCCCCACCCC